>JADBJO010001031.1:108131-110631 GCA_016801955.1 Conus betulinus
CAACAAGTAATATTCAATATGATATTCAGATGATTTGATGACATTGTAAAACTCTAAACGGCTGTATTTTGTCTTTTCCTTTGCCCAAAATTCAGTATACCTGGCTTTCAATTGTTGTTGTATAGTGAATTTCAGTCTATGTTTACTCAGTGTTGACTGGTTCAACCAAACATGGTTTAATCCTAAACTGTAAAGAATGTGTTTGATAAACAAGAGCCATGGATATTGAATTCCCTTGTCTTTTTCATCATGTCGTCGTTGTATGCATTTTTTAAATATGTTTCTTCCGGGCTTATCTAAAATATGCAGCCAAAAGCCAATGGCTCGACAAGCTATGTGAATCCCAATTGGAAATCTTCCTAGTTCACTTAGAGTCGTTAAATTAATTGCTTTTGAGTGTAAACCAAGAAGACGTTTACAGAATTTCAGATTTAAGTTTCATGTGGGTGTTTTGAAGAAATACTATTTTGAAAAAAGTCAGATATATCAAATGAGTCCGTGTGTTAGACCTTGTACTTTTCTCAGACCATGGCAACCAAACTTCTGCTCCATATGTTGCTATAGGAGTAACCAAAGTATCGAAAAGTTGTAATATTGTGTCAAAACGAATGTTGGTTCCTCTGATTAATCGATATAATGAATGTGAAGCTTTACTTGCTTGCTGGCAAGTTGAGTTTTCGCCAAAATAAAGGAGCCATCTGAATGCAAAGTTATTCCCAGATATTTGTACTGATCAGTTGTCTGAATTATCTCAGTACCAAATTTAAACAAGATGGGAACTTTGGGTTTTTTATGTGTAAAAATCAATACCTTTGTCTTTTGTACATTAATTTTCATACCCCAAGTTAAACAATATTTATTCAATTTGTCAAGCTTGTTTTGAAGACCTTTCTTTGTTTTAGAAAAAAATAACTAGGTCATCTGCATACATTAAACATGATATAGGAGTCGTTTCATCGGTATATGGACTATCTGTCTCCCCAATATACTTTGGAATATCATTTACGAAGATATTAAATAGAGTTGGACTAAGAACATTTCCTTGTAGTACTCCTTTACGTACGTTTATATTATGAGATAGACCTTCATTCGTTTTTGTGCATATTTTGGAATTTTCATACATGTTCCTAATAACTCTGAAACAGTTCCCTGTATGCCTATTTCATGTATTTTTAAGAAAAGTGCCTCATGCCAAACATTATCGAACGCTTTTTCAAAGTCGATAAAGCAACAATAAAGGCGATCTTTTCTGCTTTTTCATTATATCATCAACAATTTTCTTTAACACAAATAGATGATCTGATGTTCTGTGTTCTTTGCGAAAGCCTGCTTGTTCTCCTGCTAGTAGATGATTTTCTTCCAAAAAGTTTGTTATTCGGTGATTTAATATATGGCAAAACAAATTACTGAGAGAGTTATTAATTGTTATACCTCGATAATTTGAAGGATTGAAGGGATCTCCTGATTTATGAATGGGGACATTTATTCCCCTCTTCCATGCTTCTGGATATGCTCCTGAGAAAAGAATACTTTCAAATACATTTCTAATTATTTCACCTGTTTCGGGGTAAACTGGTTTTGATTAGTTCATTAATAATCCCATCTTCTCCAGCTGCTTTTTTGTTACGCATATTTTTTGAAGCATCTAAAATTTCTTTAGATGATATTGGAAAATCAAGATCAGAGTAACTTAATTCTGAAGAGAGTTTTTCCAATTTAGAATTTACTTTTAGTTTTGCATCTCTTTCAACATCTACCTCCGTATCAATAAGATTTTGTAAATGGTCAAGCCACTTTGTACTACTTATCGCTCCATAGCTATTTCCATTTTGAGAATCTGCTTCATGTAATTGTTTTAATGTTTTCCACACATTGTTTGGATCTTGTAAATATGCTTCATTCAGACTCTGAACTAAACTGTTCTTATAAATCTTTTTCTTCCTTTTCAACAAACGTTTGTATATTTTCATTTTGTGAAAGTACTTTTCATGTAATGTTTTATTTTGTGGATTTCTGTTCAGTGCATTTCTTAAAGATTTCAGATCTCGTCTTTGAATATAGCAGTCTTGGTCAAACCATTTTTTTGGAGCGTTTTCTGGATTTCTTTTAGTTATAAGCTTATGTCGTAATGCCAATTTTGCAGCATACTTTAATGTTTTGATAAGCTTTTCCAAAACAAGAGTGGCTAAATCAACTGTGATTGGTTCATCAATATGATTTTTAATTTCTTGTAGCGATTCACTAATTTGTTTTGTTTTTAAAGCTGTACAGAAAGCATCAGCGGAATTATCATCCAGTAAAATTTTATATATTCTTCCTTTTGACTATTAGTTTGCTTATAAAATGTGCTCTTACTGAAATAACTCTTGTCTTTCGTTCCATTTTTCAATATAGGTAAATATAGTGTCATACTGAGTGGACAATGATCTGAAAAATGGTTTAGCTCCATAACTTTCATTTCAACTATATTTTGTGTAAGTTCTTCTGAACATATGAAGTA
>JADBJO010001031.1:118131-120631 GCA_016801955.1 Conus betulinus
GCTGTGATTGTGGTCACTATACCGAAAAAAAAAGAAAGGACGATAGCAACAAACTCACCAGGTGAACACTGGACAAACGTGCTTTCACTTTCAAGTGTACTTAAAGCCAAGCTCCTCACAGTTCTCAGCGTTGATTTGTGAGCAAAGGGACTTCAAGCGCACCGTAATTAAAGAGTTTCTCCCCTTTGTTGGAAAAGAGAAACAAATTCGTAAACTAAACAAGTGACAAAGGTTTTTACGCTCGTGAACCCATTCGATACACAGAGAAATACATAAGAATCATAAGATGGCGGCTACACAGAGGAGTCAAAGAAAAATGTGCGTACATAAATGAGAAAGAAAATGGGTATCAAATCCACATCACAGCCGTGTAATGTATGGTTGATTAGAGAGGCCAGGGAAGGTAGATTAAGTTGCAACGTAGGATTTTTTTTTTTGTATCATACGAAAGATTGCGAACTGTAGCAAACACACACAAAAATCAGACACGTAATTCTCAAGAGAACCTTGGAAAAATCAATCACAGTGTGTAATACTATTGTTTTGACTGGTTTCACCGTAATGTTGCTCTTTGTTTGAAAGTACTTGACGAAATCAATGTTTCAGTATAACAACATTCCATCAAATGGAAACATAAAAGAAATTGTGTCATGTTACATTTACATTATTTACCAGCAAAACAATGACCTAATTTAGAGGTTCCCTTTGAATCGATCTCGCTGATTCGTGTTGTCACGAAGAAGCCATCCTGTCCGTGAGAGTGCCGATCAATATCGTCAATAAACAGGGTGGGCTAAAATAGGAACTTTGTTGACAGGAGTTCTTCTATCCCCTATGTATAGTAAATATGTCTATGTATTGAAAGATTTATGTCGACTTGCCTATGTGTTCACATTGTCATTGTAAACAGAGACAGTATAACGTGATATAATTACACACTTCAGTAGGCTATACATCAATATGACAGAAAACATCAAATAAATTTTCTATCATGCAAGTTTAAAACACTTGACACCATTCCATAAGTTGAAAAACTCAAAGTTTGATGCAGCACATGTAAAAACACATACACACTGTTGTTTCTAATCATTTCTTCTCTGTCTGCTTGTCATTTGAATCAGGGGAACGGAATGACTGATTCAGAAGCTTTGATGTTATATTTCGTTGGAATTCGTATGTTACTCCGAGAGTTGGAGCTGCATGACTGATGCATCTGATACTCTGAAAGTCTACCAGATACAGTATATGAGCTATTAATCATCTTCTGTCCTGAAGCCACTGTGCTCCCGGCAAATAGCCTATTCTCAATAGCAGTGGAAACCATTCTTCTATCTTCCTGTTCTGAGATCATGAACATCACTAGTCACCTCTTTTCCCATCATTGAGCTTGGCGGATATTCTACAAAATAAATACTTGTTTTCGCAACCAGCAAATCCGAGTCCATCTCACTAAACCTTACAGATGGGCCAGTGACAGCAGTGATTTCACTCTTCCTTTTAACAATGGACTATGTTCTTTTTGTGTATAATCAACTCTGCCCGCGCACTTCGTGTGTACAATACGGCTTTTACACTAATCTCTACTGATGGTGTGATATTTACTATATATTCTCCACGCTGCTTGTTAGTGATGGAATCCATCACATCCCTTTGACCAATTTCAGCTGTTCCCAGTTTCACAACGGCTTATTGCAGATCACAAAAAGAAACAAAAGAAAGAAAGAAGAAAAAAAAAAACTTCATGGAAAGACTCCGAAATCTTTTTGT
This sequence comes from Conus betulinus, assembly GCA_016801955.1. Taxonomy (NCBI): domain Eukaryota; kingdom Metazoa; phylum Mollusca; class Gastropoda; order Neogastropoda; family Conidae; genus Conus; species Conus betulinus. Next base: position 119,899 of record JADBJO010001031.1, read on the forward strand.
CGGCTCTTTACTGGATTTCAGATTCGTTTGGGGACACCATGTTCAAGAAACACATAATCATTCAAACTTATGAATCTGTTCAAACACGCACGCACGCACGCACGCACGCACACACACAAACACACACAAGTGTACGCACGTTTTCATAACGAGTTAATCTAATGCACACACACACACAAACACATGCGCGCATGCACGCATTTTTGTCTGTGTGTATGTGAGCACGTTTTATAACGGGTTGATCTAATCCTGATCATTTTTAATTAAACCCGATCATTTTTGTTTTATCACTTTAAAAGAAGGATATAGTGCCAGTGAGGGATAAAGTGAAAACAAAACATCCATTACTCATTACCTCAAACTTCCAAGCAATTGAAATTGAAAATAAAATGAGGCAGGGAGAGTAAACAATAAGCAGTAAACAAGTAGGTAACTTTTGCTCCCGTAAGAAAACCTAACACAGAGCAACTTTTATCCAAGACTGGCACTTTGAATAAAGTCAGACAAATACAAAAACGAACAATCTAATAATCCACAATTAGATTGTTCGTCTTTGTATTTGTCTGACTATTCGAGTTTAAAATGCTGTGCCAGTCTTGAAATAAAAGTTGCTCTGTGTTAGGTTTTCTATGGGAGCAAACTTTACCCTACTTGTTTACTGCTTATCCAAGCAATTGGCCAGGTTTTTTTTTTTTAACCAGTTGATCAGTCATTGGTCAGATTAATAACTAAG
>JADBJO010001031.1:128131-155631 GCA_016801955.1 Conus betulinus
GGCAGCAAGGCTGACCAAGTACCTCATGGAAAACAAGTACTTGGATGTGTCAGTCCAGGAAGGTGGCATCTCAGGCGTGGCTGGCCGTGTAGAACACGCCACAATGATCTGGGACGCAATCCAAAGAGCAAAAACAGAAAAGAGAGACCTGGACGTAGTGTGGCTTGATCTGGCAAACGCATATGGATCTGTACCCCATGAGATGATACAGTTGGCTCTTGAGATGTACCATGTGCCAAAGAACATCCGCGACATGCTCAAGAAGTACTTCAATGGCTTCTCAATGCGCGTTTCTCTACCAAGGAGTACACAACAGATTGGATCAACTTGGAAGTGTGGCATTGCAATGGGCTGTGCAATTTCCCCAATACTGTTCGTGTTGGCAATGGAAGTCATCTTGAAAGCAGCAACAAGCAACGCAAGACAAATAGACCTTGGCGACGGATACAAGATGCCCCCTCTCAAGGCCTTCATGGATGACACTATAATGATTTCATCCAGAGAAGACGAGACACGTCATGTGCTGGAGAGGCTGGATGACATAGTTGCCTCATCCAGAATGAAGTTCAAGCCAAGGAAATCACGGAGTCTCTCACTGAGGAAAAGAAAGTGGCCGAATCTGTGGTCTTCAGTGTTGCCAACCAGGCCATTCCAGCAGTTACAGAAGAGCCAGTCAAGAGCCTTGGAAGATGGTATGATGATACACTGAAAGACACACAAAGAGCAAAAGAAACCAAACAGATGTCGGAAGAAGGCTTGGAGACCATTGACCAGTGTGGGCTCCCTGGCAAATACAAGGTCTGGTGTCTGCAGTTCATGCTGATACCAAAGCTCCTATGGCCTCTGATGATATACGACATCTGCACCAGCATAGTGGAGGCAATGGAATCCAAAATCAACAAGTTCACAAGGAAATGGCTTGGTGTCCCACCCTGTCTGACTGACATAGCACTGTACTGTCGCCAAGCAAAGCTGAAACTGAGATCCATCCTGGAGGAATACAAAGCAGGGAAGATCAGACTACAAAGCATGCTGGAGGACTCAGGAGACAAGGTGGTAGAAGCAATCAAGCCCCAGCTGAAGACAGGCAGAAAATGGAAAGTTCAAGAGGCGATGGATTCTGCTAAAGAAAGTCTCAAGATCAGAGAATAACAGGGACACACAGACCAACAAACAAGGACTGGGAATGACCAAAACTGAATGGTGGTCAAAGGCCAAAGGAAAAGCTAAAAGAGACATGATGATTCAGGAGATGAGAAAAGAAGAAGACCAAAAAGGACTCCAAAAAGCAGTCCAGCAGAGCCAGCAAGGGCAATGGACAACATGGGAGAATGCACTCCAAAGAAGTCTCACTTGGAATGACATTGGCACATGGCCCCTCTCAGGATCAGCTTCATTCTCAGATCTGCATATGACCTTCTGCCCTCAAATGCAAACCTGGTGAAGTGGGGAAAAACAGACGATCCTTCATGCCCCCTCTGCCATGAAAACAAACAGTGGAGCATGTCCTAAGCTCATGTAAAGTAGCCCTGGCTCAAGGAAGGTACACATGGAGGCACAACCAAGTGCTCAAAGAGATTGTACAAGTAGTCTGGCTAGTAGTACCAACACCACAAAAGGGAAAATCAGGACTCCAAAAGCACCGGCAACATTCTTCACGGCAGGAGGCAGCGAATCATGGTCAAGAACAACAGTGCCACTCGGAACATGCAGGCAGAGTCTGCTGGACGGGACAGATGACTGGGAGTGCACCGCAGACCTCCCAGAATGGAAGAGTCACCAGAGATCATCAGCAAGAGTGGCATGAGACCAGACATAGAGTCCACTCTCAGTCAACCAAGCAGCTGATCATGATCGAGCTCACGGTGCCATATGAGAACAGAATGGAGGCAGCTTAAATCTACAAGACTGAAAAGTATGCTGATCTGGCAAACAGCCTGAGGAGAGAAGGCTATCACGTCAAAGTCCTCACTGCAGAAATTGGAGCTAAGGGGTTTGTAGAAATGTCTGCATACAGCCTCATGAAACAGCTCTCAGTTGCGGGGAGGGAAAAAACCAGAGCCCTGAAAGCAATGGCAGAAGCAGCAGAGAGGTGTTCAAGCTGGATCTGGTCAAGGAGGAACAAAGTGAACTTCATAAGGCTTAAATTTCCTACAAATATCAGGCGCCCCAGTGGCTCAGTGGTTAGTGCGCGAGTCATTAAGCGGAAAATGAGCATGTTCAGAGGCGAATCCCAGCCATGGCTCGTCCCAAGATGGAAAAAGGGCAGCAGAGGGACATCCGGAGTCATGAACCGGGTGTGGCCCAACCCCCCTAGAGTGCCAGGAGATAAGGGCCGAAATACTTGCTTGAAGGGGGCTTCTCTTCTGAGGACTCTCTGCTGCCACGCTCTCCACGAGTTTCTTTCTACTATTCTCAGAGAGATGTTTTGTGATATTCTCCTGACTTCACGGAGGCCCATGATGTGCCAAGTGCCTCTGCAGGTAATATGTAGGGGCCTCTAGGTACCTGCTCAAGCGAGTGTTATCACATTCAATGAGGCTATCATAATTGTATACATTCCACATTTTATTTATTTCTTGTGGTGAATCTTGGTCGAAGTTTGCCTGGTGGAGCTCATCTCTCCCCAGACCTGACCATGATCAAAATCCTTCCAACAATGTGGTTTACGTTAGTGGCGATCTCCATGGCCACTAGTGTGACTGGCAGGGGTGGCAGATGTGGTCCTTTTGGGGAAGGACTCAGAGTGTGCATGCTCTCTACCAGAATTGTAGAGTATGTGTTCATGTAAAATCCGCCTCCATCTTCTGTCTTACTAGTGGTGGAAGGAGCAACTTTCTAGAACTAGCCTTTGAAAGAATTTTTTTCTTCTCGGGACTGTTAAAAATACTCAAGGATGGCTCAAAAGTAATTAAAGTTTAGCTTTATGCATTTACAAATGCTTGTGCTCTGAGTGACTGAATCAGAAGTATGTTCAAACATGAAATGATTCCTGAACAAGAAATAGACTGACACCAGTTAAGTGCAATTTGACACATGAATTTTACTGTGTGCACAAGACTAAATCATGCAAATGAACAGAACTACAACTGAACCTGTCTTTGCTTGAGCTTTTTTGTTGTAAATTTCACTTTATTTCATCTTAAAGGGAGGGAAACTCTTTGACTTGAGTTGTAGTTCAGTGGGCACAAAAATTATTATCTTTAAAGGTGGGGATGTGTGCTGCAGCTCTCTCTCTCCAGATCCACCCTTTCTCTGGCGACTGATCCACCCTTTCTGCACGGTGGACCAGCTGAACAGTCTGATGTCTGCTGGTGGCCACGTGGTAGCTTTCTGCACGGTGGACCAGCTGAACAGTCTGATGTCTGCTTGGCCACGTGGTAGCTGGTAGCTTTCTGCACGGTGGACCAGCTGAACATTCTGCTGTCTGTTGCTTGGCCACGTGGTAGCTTTCTGCACGGTGGACCTGCTGCACAGTCTGTCTGCTTGGCCACGTGGTAGCTTTCTGCACGGTGGACCTGCTGCACAGTCTGTCTGCTTGGCCACGTGGTAGCTTTCTGCACGGTGGACCAGCTGAACAGTCTGTCTGCTTGGCCACGTGGTAGCTTTCTGCACGGTGGACCTGCTGCACAGTCTGTCTGCTTGGCCACGTGGTAGCTTTCTGCACGGTGGACACTGCTGCACAGTCTGTCTGCTTGGCCACGTGGTAGCTTGGATTCTTGATCCTGTACTGGGCCAGTGTTTGTAGATGACCATGGTCCCAGGAGTTCTGCAGATGACAGAACCTGGTTTGTAGATGAGTGGCTGGAGCTGGGCTTGATGAGTCGTCACACTTACTCTTTGACTTTCGGGGAAACTGCGATCGAGGTCTTGGCCGGCAAATGTAAGACTACCGTAAATGTATCAGCCTTATTTTCAGTCTCCACTTAAGTACTTCACTCAATTTTCGAGTGGATTTTATAGTAAGTGGTAAGAGACAGTATGAAACTGCCAAACAATTGAAGGGAAATAACTCTTCATTCAGTCAAATACTCAGGTGATGTAATTAAGTATTGGGAATACACTTAGTCTGAGTACACATGCTCATGAGAATCTACTACAAGAATAAGGGCAATCAACAGCCTTCATAGATAATCTTTTCATCAGATTTTACCAACTACAGGTATAAAGTACACTTGTTTACATATATAGTATACATCAATCATCTTCACAATTTTTACTGGTAACTAGCAAAAAGCTGTACTGCTAAAACATGATATTCGTAAGTCATCTTAACAGATTTCACAAAATACTGACATACAATTATACTCTCGAAATATGAAGTATACATACAAGCAGTAAATAGTCTCAAGACTTAGAAACTTCGCTTCAGCTTGCATTTTTTTTCTGGGATGGTCAGTGAAATTAGACTCAGTATCTGTGTAGGAGTACGAGAGATGAACGTTTCCCTCTCTGTCATTCACCAGTATTGAATTTTACACACTGAACTGGACTGTGATCAGTCTCAAGCCTATGGTGGAGGTGTGAAGTGGGGAGGCTTGATCGCCCATTTTGAATGCCAAGCTACCGCGCTGTCTCTGATGTCTGTCTGATTGACAGGCTGTCAGAGGAACAGCACAGCCAATAAAAATCATCATAGAGGAAGGGGCGGGGGGGGGGGGGGGTGGGGGCTTTTAGTCATCTGAAAGGAAGGGGGGGGGGGGAGGGGGGTTTGATCTGGAAGGAGACATTCACTTCCCAGCATATACAGTGTGACAGGCACTTTTTTTTTTTTAAATTTGATAAGAGATGGCAATTTAAAGATGCTGGCAGTCTTAAACCTTTATGCTAACATACGAAGTTAAGATGCATACACCTGCAGGACACGTGCCGACACTTGCAGCAAGGAAACATCAGGTCAGTTCAAACGATTCACGTGACAGAAGCTGAGAAGACACGGCGATTGCATTGCTCCGATCTTGCCCGGGAAGTCGGACTGACAGGGGACGAGAGACAGGATGGTGGCAGCTTCCTTTGTTATAAAATGGGTGGGTGGCCCAAGAAGCACCCGGACGGCACTATATCAGCTGTCAGCTTGGAAGAAAAAGCCAGAGAGAGGGAAGGAAGGGAGTGAGAGGGCGAGGGAGCTGAGGAGATGAAGGTAGCCATCGTAACAATATAAATGGTGATAAGCCTATGGTGTGTGTGTGTGTGTGTTTGTGTGTGTGTGTGTGTGATGGCATGGAAGTGATGTGAGGCTATAAAAAAAAAAAAGCAAAGTGATGTGACAAACGTGGCAAATCATGTATGCTCCAGAGACGGCATGGGAGAGATCCTATAGGGACAGCTTAACCCATATGGGACCAAATTTTTTTCCAGCTAAATTTTAATTATATGATAGCTTTTTTATGTCATTGTAACATATCAGACAGTTATTTTTGTCTGTGTGGGGAAAACAAAAAAAACAAAAAAATGGCAAAAAAAAAAAAAAAAAAAAAAAAAAAAAAAAAAAAAAACCGATCCCATATTTGGGATCGTGGTCCTGAGAGGGCAGAGATTTTCCCATAATCATGAAAACAACTTAGAAAGAAAACAACATCAAATGAATTGTTCTACTGAACACAGTGGAAATGAATAGACATAAAAGGTGCCTCAAAGCACCATTCTCTATGTGCACTTAGAGCAACTAGAAACAGATCACTCTGAACACTTCAGAAGTCAGAAGAACATTGTGATACAGTGTTCTAAAATAGAACCTGCAACAGAATAATTCACAGAAGAGAAAGCCTAAACACAGCTGAATAAAATCAACTGTAAGGCTTCCACTGGATGACCCGTATGTTCACCGAGTGTGATACGCAATAAAACATCGATCATGGACGCCGACTTTGCACTTGGGGCACCGATGTTTTGTTTTCATCCCGCAAGAGGCACACTTCAGCTGAGTGGGCCAGAGCTGCACCAGGTGGTCCAAGCAGTCAAAGCGAATCTGGTCAGGGACTCGGTGAACTGATGCAGCAAATCTACGTGGGCGTGCAGGATTAGCATGACGAGGCCCTCGTGCAAGGCATGCCTTAGCGGTGGAACGCCGAAAGCCAGGAGATCCAAGGCGTCATCAGCAGCCTGTGGGGTCGTTCTGTCCAGATGCCAAGCCTGCTGCTCGCAAAGGTCCACGCAATATGCGAAGAAAGGTCACCACCACTTCTTGGACCTGACACCAAAGCGATACCTGCCAATGTTCTGGTCGCTTCTGTCTGCCCCACCCATGGTCTTGTTGTAATGCTGGATGAGGCATGGCTGACCTACCTCCACTTTCCTCCCCTCAGCTCCTGACCGTCTAGTAGCTGTCTTCATGGGGCGGACCCCAGCTGTGTTGGATACTGCATTCACCACATTGTTGTCACTGCACCTGACGACCACAAGTCCTGTCTGGGCATCCATGGCATGCTCATAGGTCCCTCTCGGTAGCTTTTGAATTTCGTTGACTGGCTTGAGCGGGCAGTCCTCGATCCTGTTTGCATGAAGAGTTCCAGTGCAGGCAATGTTTTGCTGTGGCAGGCAGTCGACAAGTCTGAGTGTAAGTGAATAAATTGTCGAAAGTGAGGGAAAAAAGCGTGTCCAGTGTCCTTCTGGAGCTCCGCAATCAGGTCTACGACGACAGATCCTGCCATGCCAAGGCCTGGATATTCTGTCTGCCTTCCCCCTGCTCCTCGGCATGCCTCGAACTGCAGAGGGGCGTGCTTAGCGCCCACATTATACAACTAAAACGAATAGCTTTTCCTCGGATGAACTGCTTGCATCCATGGCGGCCATAATAAGGTATCATGGATTCATCAATACTCAAATCCTGGCATTTGAGGAACTCAAAGTAGTGGAGCAATTTCTCATTCAGCATACAGAGAAGAGGCCGGACTTTGGCTATTCTGTCAGAGGCATCTAGTTTCCCATTGTCAGAAACATGGAGAAACTTCATTATCTCCAAAAAACGAATCCTTGTCATGGTTGATGCCATGGCCTCATTGTGTACGTCTGCGTCATGACTCCAGTAGAGCTTTCGGCGAGGGGCTGGGCGGCAGTCCGTGACCAGCAAGGCACCGAGAAATGCCCGTACTTCATCTGGAGTAATCGAGAAGGCATGATTACCCTTAGAGCGTGCATATAGTTCACTGTATTCAACTATCATTGCCAGAACATAGTCATAAAAAAAATTGAAAAAGATCTAAGGGGTTTCTTGGCAACCGTGAAGAATCTGCTGGTTGGCTGTCCCGCGTAAATAGCTCTTTCTGTCTGTTTGAGATGTCGGCTTTCTTCCACTCTCTGGACACTTTTTGCTGGATGGGCTCCGTTGTCTTTTTCTTCTCGGGTAGGCAAGGGTTCCAGTGTTGGCATTACAGGGCGACCCCTTTACTTGCTACCTGGTGGTGCTGACTGTGAGGATGAATCAGCAGTCAGCAGAGGTCGCAGGTCTATCGCCATCGGATGGCTGTGCTTCAGCGGGAGAGGAGACCTGTTCAGCGTCACCCTGTGCTAAAGTAAACAAATCATGATGTGTGTGTGTGTGTGTGTGTGTGTGTGTGTGTGTGTGTGTGTGTGTGTGTGTGTGTTGTTCTTCAGTTTAACGTCTTCCCACTAAAAGTGATATCAGACGATGTGAGTGTGTGTGTGTGTGTGTGTGTGTGTGTGTGTGTGTGTGTGTGTGTGTGTGTGTGTGCGTGCGTGTGCGCGCGTGTGTGCGTGCGTGCGTGCGTGCGTGTGTGCGCGTGTGTGCGTGCGTGTGTCTGTGTGAACATGTGCATGCCTGTATGATTCAATTACAATAACAAAAAAAAAGCCCCCCCCCCCCCCCCCCCCCCGCACCTCAGGAAAACATTAAAGTAAAAAAAAAAAAAAATCCAATTACACAATATGTAAAACTATAGAGAGAGCGTCCAATGGCCACTTTGTCAGTTCTTGAGCACCGTCAATCATATTTGGAAAGGTAGTACGATGCAGGTCAATTAATGTGTAGGACGAACGGTTAACCAAAAAAAAAAAAAAATTGTTAAACAAATTTAAAGATAAATACCAACTGAACTACGTGACAAACTTTTGCAAATTGTGTAAAGATAAAACCAGTCATTTAATAATCTAGATAGAGACAGGGAACCGGATCCATCAGATGGAGTATCGTCACCAGTTTTGCTAATAATTTCCTTTGCTCTTGGACAGTAAATTAATAGATGTTCAACTCCAACTCTTTCTCCACACATACATTTAACATTTTTGCTGAATTTTGTTCGAAGTGAATTCAAACGCATTCTGTGCATTAAGCTTTGTATTTCTCTAGGTATGGAGACAAGGCTGGTCTTGATGAGGCCAATATATTTTTTCCAGAATTGGGTTTAATACAGTTGCGGTAATAGTTAATTTCTGAGTTCTCTAATACATTTCTGATTTTTTTACTGGATGTTTCGTTTATTAAAGAATAACATTCACTTAAATCTAAGGGAATGTCAAGTGGTATTGATCCTTCGACATTTCGGGCTGCCTTTCTTGCAGCCTGATCGACCCTCTCATTTGCTGAAATTCCACAATGAGAGGTACCCAGCAAAATGTGACTGTAATGCATTTAGCTGACAGAAGATGTATGACATAGTTTATATTTCTGTTATTATCTCAACACGTACGTTTGGATTGGAAGACTGAATAGCGCTAAGGGCCGATTTAGAATCGGTGCATACTAGAATTTGACAAGAGTTAATAGGAAAACTCAAGACGTGTTGTAATGACATCAAAATGGCAACAAGCTCAGCACTGAAAATTGAAAAATGTCTACCAAGATGGTACAACTTTTCCACTTTTAAATCAGGTATTGTAAATGCTGCTCCTGTATCCAAATTATCTAGCACTGAACCATCCGTATAGATTTTCAAATAGTTTTTGTATGCATTTTCTAAATAAATATCGATGACATTTTTCAATATATAAGGTGGATCTTTTTTGGACACATTTGCGTAATTTGTATCAAAGGTAGCTTTGGCTTGCTCCCATCTTGGAAAAGGTAAAAAGGACAGCTTATTAGCAATTTTTGTTTCGTTTATATTAGAATCTTTTAGGAGATTAGAGGCAAATGACTGGATTGATTTTGTAGATTGCATTCTTCTGGCCCGTTTCACGTATTTCTGAATTTAAGGATACTTCTTTTGCACAGAGTTATCCTGTGAAAGACTCTTTAATATGAATTTTTTGAAGCACATGCTTCTCGTAATGCATTCAGAGGTAATATTCCGATTTCACTGTATGTTCCTATGTTAGATGTATGTGTGGGAACTCCAAGGGCAAGTTTGTAAGCCTTGCAGTCAATACTCTGTAGTTTATTTAATAGATATTTGCGGAGCGCTGAAAAAGACTTCTTGAGCATAGATTAATCGTGAGCGCACAAGAGCAGTGGATAATAAAGTTAAAGTATGCGTGTCTTGCCCCCACGGTTGTTTGTTTATAATTTTCAAAAGTTGAAACTTTTCCATGCTTTGTTTAAGATGTATTCAATATGAACATTCCAAGAAAGTTTGGAGGTTAAGTATACACCTAGGTGTGTGTGTGTGTGTGTGTGTGTGTGTCTTCATGTGTTCATCTCTTCATCCTCTCTACTCTCTCTCTCTCTCTCTCTCTCTCTCTCTCTCTCTCTCTCTCTCTCTCTCTCTCTCTCATGTTTATGCATCTTTCACAGAAAGCATCCCCAGACTGAAAACGTCACAGACAAACAGACGCTTTGAAGTCGGTACATCTACCAACACCATCACCACTACCGCCACTACCACCACGACTACCACCATTCCCCGTAAAAGAAAATGCTGGAGGATATAACAAACTCACTCTCTGTTCAGTTGCCACATCTTCAACTGTAGAGCGGATGCCCTGTCTCTTGACAGTTGCACAGCACTCAGCAAATAGTTGGTTTCTGTTCAGATTTGACACAGATTTGTTTGCTGCCTTCATCCTCACTCCCACTGTCCTCGTCTGTGTCCCGAGAAACTCTTGGAGGGTTCAATGTATACTGCAGCCTTATCAAAGGTCCTAAGGTCCTCCAATATATCCAAAACCTGGTTCACATTGAACATCCTGACAAATAACAAACAACACATCTCGCATCAAGCCGTGATGAAAACCCTACCCTCACGGGACCGCGATCTCACATATGGGATGCCATTTCAGAGACACATTCCATACATTCCGACAAGCAGTGATAGCTAGGGGAGTCAATCTAGCTATTGACGAAGACAAAATGTCACAGAAAAGAGAGGCTTTCAAAGGGAGTGAATCTTTCCGGGGACGTAAATCTACGAGAGAGAGAGAGAGAGAGAGAGAGAGAGAGAGAGAGAGAGAGAGAATGTGCTGGCATGGAAGTGTAGTGCAAAGTATAGTACGGACAAAAACAAAAATGTCCCAGGAACACACACACACACACACACACACACACACACACACACAAGCAGAGGAACCCAATTTTGTAGAGGGGCTAAGGGTTAAGGGGGGGGGGGGGGGGGGGGGGGGGGGGGGGGGGGGGGGGGAGGGGGGGGGGGGGGAGGGGGGGGGGGGTGGAGGGGTAGGGAGGGGAGCAAACCCATCTTCACGAGGCTGAAGCAGACAGTCATAAGCCGATTCCAGCTAGAGTTATTGATCAAGCGCGGTTCATGGATGTGGGCTTTAACGATCGTTTTGATTGCCTCCCTTTGCGGGCAGCTGCTGTGCGTACGTTGGCAAGAACTTGTTGGGGGAACAAAGCAGATAGTGGAGAGATCAGACAAAGGGCATGCTGACATGGGAAGATCTACCTATGATTATGATCCATGCAGCCATCTGGCAAAGATTTACGGATGGGGTCGACGGTGAATGTACCCGTGCTGTCTGAGCACACTTTGTGTTGCCGGAAATTTCGTCAGCTATTAAGAAAAATTAAAGAATGGTTAAACTGCCGGACCTGGTCGCCTCATTGGGGAATTTTCTAAGAATTCTGGTGAGATTGTTTAAAGTTTTTGTAGTGTAAATTGTTTAATCACCCATTTGACACAGGGATTTATCCTGAAATTTGGAAATAATCCATAATATTACCCTTAATTAAGAAAGGGGAGGTAAACTATGTGAATAACAATAGAGGCATTTCTTTTGCAACTTAAACCTTATTTTTGTTTCTTAAACCTTATCGTTCAGTTATCAATAAAAGACTTCACGAATGGATATCTCAGAATAATACAACTGGTGAATATCAAGTAGGATTTAGAAAAAAGCTATTCTACCATTGAAAATATGATTAGTCTATTAACTGCGGTTCAAAAACAATTTGTAAATAACAAGAAGCTGTATGTGGGTTTTTTTGTAGATTTTGAAAAAGCTGTCGATTCAGGTTTACAGAAAGTATTATGACCTATTTTGTTAAGAAATGGAATTAAAGGTAAGTTGTATCGTTGTATAAATAGCACGTAGGCAAAAGCAAGAAATAGAGCGGGAGAAAAATAATCAGGTTTTGTTAAGTGTACGAGAGAGGTTAAGCAAGGGGATGTTTGTAGTCCAGTTTTATTTTCTCCGTTCATAAATGAATTGACTTTGAAAATTATTGAAAATGGACGGCACGATGTCACTTTTTGATTTCTCGGAACTGTTTATATTACTTTTTGCTGACGACATTATTTTTGCTGTCTACACCGTTGTTGGTCTTCAAAGGCAATTGAATAGCTTGTATTCAGCTGCTACTAAATTAGAACTCAAAGTTGATATGAATAAGACCAATGCTATCGTGTTTCGTCAAGGTGGATATTTGGCACGTAATGAGAAATGGATCCACGGGGGCGAATACTTCGGTGAAGTCAACGCATACAAGTCATCTCGGAATCTATTTCACTACCAGATTAAGTTTCACTTTTGGGTGTCAAATTATAGCAAGTAGGGCAAAGAGAGAGCAGTCACAGTTATTCTTCATATTTTATTTAAATCGAATAGTAGCGCATTTTATGTTGTTTTTTTTTTTTTTCAAAATTATTTGACTCTCAGGTGCAGCCAATCTTACAGTATGAAGTTGAGATTTGGGCTCTCGAGAAAAAAGTGTTGAAATAGAGAATGTTCATTTGTATGCAATGAAAATATTTTTGAATGTCGACAATCGAACACCAAATGACTTAGTTTATGATGAACTTGGAAAGTATCCAATTCATATCAATTCATTTTTTAAATGTATTAAGTATTAGTTGAAAAGAGTGGATGAAATCAAGATACCTTTCAAATCTTATAAGACGCTGCGAGATCTGGATGGTAATAGCGAGAAGACATGGGCTACCAATGTTCGTCAGTGCTTAAATTCATACATGGCTTTGCCTATGTTTGGGACAACCAGGGCCTTGAAAGTATATCGGGATTTTTGAAAAGTTTTAAACAAAGAGGGACTGATTGCAGGTGGCAAGACTGGCATGACCATATCTACAGCAGTGGCAGATTTGAACAATACAGACTTATATAAACAAACACACACACACACACACACACACACACACACACACACACACACGTGATTGAACCATACATTGACATGAATATGAACAGGTAAATTAAGAGTGCATTGAGTAAGTTTAGATTTTGGTATCTGTGACATTGCTTGCCATCGGCTTAAATACAGTGCTATGAAAGATAACGAATTTATGTCGCTTGTATAATCAGGTAAAAGAAGATTAAATACATTTTCTACTTTGCTGTCCTGCACTCAGTGACCTTAGTGTTAAATCTGTTTGGGCAAAGTATTATTTTGACCCCTGAAGTTTTAGAGTCAACTTATTGTCAGCAGCAAGAAATGAAAATGTCCTCTTCAATCTTGCCGTGTACATGTATGAAACTCAAAAGCGAATACGAACAATATATTCATAATAGTTTGCGTAGTGTTTATATGTGTAAATGACTTTTTCTTTCCATTTTTCTTTATTGAGAATCCTTTTTGTGTTTTGTATTGCGGTAGTCACCCCTTCAATATAGACTATGGATTCTCTCTTGAGGGCACATAAGACCGTATGGCGAAAGCTTGGCTGTGTGTCTGGAGTTGCACTGTCTTCATCTGTCCGTGGGCAGGGGTGGTTGGATCTGTGGGGTGTGCTCGACAGCTGGAGGGTGGTGTTGTTTTTCGCCGGTGGGCTCTGCAGCCATGAAATAAGGGCTGGTACACCCATGGAGATGCTACTTAAGGGTGTTATGAGTTGCATCCTGTAGTCTGATTTACCTCTGTTCAGGAGCAGTTATGTCCCTTGATGTCTTAATGGAATGTCCTGCGCGTGCCTGTACCCATAGTCAACACAGCGCAGGCCTGCAAGGGTGGTACAGGACTGCTCTAAAGGCAGGTGAAGACAGTGCTTCTCTGGGTCCTCCCCAGCACCTTCGGGTGTTTCTTTTTCTAGGCTATGGCCTGCATAAATCATTTGCATTTCTCTCTCTGTCACACACACACACACACACACACACACACACACACACACACACACACTCGTACACACTCTCTCTCTCTCTCTCTCTCTCTCTCTCTCTCTCTCTCTCTCTCTCTCTCTCTCTCTCTCTCTCTCTCTCTCTCTCTCACACACACACACACCCACACATACACACACGCACCACACACCACCGCCACCACCACCACCACCACCACAACAACAGCAACAACGGTCCGTTTGCATGCCACGGTACATACGACAGTGTACAATAGCAATTAAGAACAAGCTGAGTTCAACAAAAACATGCTTTAGCCCTAAGATGTGAAGGCCTACACGACTACACAGTATTGTCCTTTAACATCAGAAAACACGCTGCATTGTAAGAATCATCCGCATACTCGTGCACGTACATTTGCTTTCCTCGTCCAAACCTAAAGGAGTTCCCCTCATCTACGTCTGGTGGTCGCTAAGAAGAAACAGTTCTATGCCGGCTGCACACCGGCCATTCGTATTTTTACTCGTTCATACCTTTTAAAGAGTGAGAAGCTCCATGATGCATTTCCATGTCATGTACCACTCACTATGAAACATGTTCTTTTAGAGTGTTGGGACTTGCAAGAAGTGAAACACAGACATTTTGCAGCAGATTCCATGAAAACCTTGTTCAGAGACGTTCCGCCTGACGCGATCTTTGAGTTCTTGAAAGAGATTAACATTTTTCATCGGATCTGAGATTTTTTACCGTGGAATTTGTTGTTGTTATTGTGTTGTTGTTGTTGTTGTAAACTTTCGGATGGGTTTTTAGAAGATGTAAAGAATTGTTTTGAATGAATGATTTGTGAGTTGATTTAACGTGGTGACAGCCCTGATATGGCCCTTTGCGGTCGGCTGGGCTATAAGCAACATTATCTTATCTGATCTTTTCCTATGGAGACGATCAGTTTGTTCCACTCCTTCCCACTGCTTCCCTGGCGACACATCCGTCGTGTTCTGGAATTGTTTCAGAATCCGGGTATGGCCACAGCTCCCATCGGCGTAAGACCCAATATTGTGTCCTGGCTGGGTTACATCGGGATTATATTGTGTCTTATCACCACCCCCCCCCCCCTCCCTCTTCCTATTCCTAACACCTTTCCCGCAGCTTATGAAAATGAATCTGCGCTTTGACTTTATTTGTCGTAGTGCTGGATTGGATTGGGGAAGTGTGGAGGTGGGGGTGGGGGCGGTTGGAGGGGAGAAGGAGCAACATCAATTAAGCGCACTGACGTTCCTTCATGGAAAAAAGGGAAGAAAGAAACAAAGAAAGAAAAGAAAGAAAGAAAAAGCAACAACGGATAGACAGAAAGAAGGAAAGAAAGAAGAAGAAAGAAAGAAAAAAAAACACACACACACACACACACACACACACACACACACACACACACACACAAAAGAAGGGGAAAAAAGACATACATGCATACATACATACATACATACATACATACATACATACATACAGACAGACAGACACATGGAAAGAAAAGGAAAGAAAGTATGAAAGGAAAGAAAGATAAGAAAAAAAAAAGACAGACAGAGATAGAAAGAAAGAAAGAAAGATGGAAAAGAAAAGAAAAGAGAGAAAAGAAAAGAAAGAAGGAAGAGAAAAAGAAAAGAAAAAAAAGAGAGAAAGAAAGAAAAGAGGAGAAAAAAAAAGAAAGAAAAGAAAAAGAAGAAAAAGGACTTGATACAACTCAATCCATGACCACGAGTCTGCCGAGTATGCAAAGAACTCGTGATTTTCCCTTCAACACGCGATAACAATGAGTCACATCCGGCTGAGCTGTCGCCACCCATCGCTGTGGAGTACGTGACCGACAGAAAAACCGATAGGCTAGGCCAGCCCACCCGGAACACGGGGGGGGGGGGGGGGGGGGGGGGGGGGGGGGGGAGGGGGGGGGGGGGGGGGGGTTGAATCGAAAGGGAGTTGAAGCGGAGCGTATTGTATTCAGGTGGTACACGCTTAGCCACCTCAGGTGAGAGGCAGACGTAGATCATAACATCAGGGGAGAGCGACGGCCAAGCCAGTTAATGACTATGGAGAATGTTCAGTCATTATTAGGGAAATTTGTGTATGACCGTTCTGTTCTTCTTGTGATAACCATAATTATTGTGTCTCATAAACCCTGAGGTTTCATGACAATGAAATGTGTTCTGTTCTGTTTTTTATTCTAACTATACAACTAGAAACGATACAATGCAATACAACACAACACAATACTATACAAGACAAGACGATACAATACAACACAATACAGTACAGCACAGCACATACCATACACTAATATACGACACAGTGCAATACATATCTCCTTTCACCCCTCTTTTTGGGTATGGAGGATAACGACAGTAGGCAAACAGTCATCAGCATGAACCCCCCCCCTTCCCCCCCCCTCCACACACATAAAATGAAATGAACAGTAACACTAATCGCATGGTTGACCATTTAAGGACATCATTCATGCGTATTGATCAAGAAAGTATTTCATCCGTAAAAGGGGCTTATCAAAGTATCAAGGTTAGTTTGATGTACTTGGTTAAATCCAATAGACACTTTTTTGGAAGTATTACTTAACTTAAAACCACAAAGGTTACACACTGAACGTAATCTCAGACATCGTTTTGACAGAAATTGACGACGTAAAGCTACATATAGTAAGCAATCAAATACAAAATGAAATTCTTCACCTACCTGATCCATATCGCAGTTTTAGCGTCCACCTCTCGACAGTCTTTGCCGTCGTCCCTTTTCTATACTGATTCCACCAGAACGACAACACGTTAAGATGAGAAACGAAATTACCATGATTTACTCTTGCCCGCTAGCAGCATTCGAACACAGAACGTCTGATTGCAAACTCCGTGTTTTTACCGCTGGGCCGAGCAGGCAGCGAGCAGATGAAAGTCCTGAAGCAGTTTGTATGGGACCAGCACTGAAATCATCAGAACCACAGTGCCCTTTCAGTGTGGTCTGTTTAGATTTTCAGCCAGTATTAACCATAATGCGTAAACCAAGAGAGAGAGAGAGAGAGAGAGAGAGAGAGAGAGAGAGAGAGAGAGAGAGAGGTGCCAAAATCTCGGCCGTTTTAACATATTTGACACCATTTTTCAGCCGTTTTGAAAAATCTTCCTCTGAAACTGAATAATAAGCGGGTCTTAAAAAA
Source organism: Conus betulinus (assembly GCA_016801955.1). Lineage (NCBI taxonomy): Eukaryota > Metazoa > Mollusca > Gastropoda > Neogastropoda > Conidae > Conus > Conus betulinus. The sequence goes on from JADBJO010001031.1 coordinate 144,750, forward strand.
AAAATGCGTATTTTGTGATCTGTTTGTCTGTATCATCTGGAGGAACTCATACCGTTTCTTTTTAAAGTTTGTTTGCGGAAATATTACCGTTCAAAAAAAAAAAAAAAAAAAAAAAAAAAAAAAAAAAACACATTGCTTCAATTTCCGCCTTCTGTCACCTCATTTTGAATCTCACCTTTCAGTTAGATCTTAATGAAGAGCTGGTCTATCGCTAGTCTTTCAGCTGGATCGATAGGCAGAGGTCCCGTAGTATGCAGCATACACTGAGAGATGTGCAAGGGGCAGACAACAAGGAAGGGGTGGGGGTGGGGGTGGAGGAGGAAATTTCCCCTGTGGCAAAACTGTAGATAGTCCACTTTGCTTTAGGTCAGTTAAAAATATATATATACAGAAAGAAGGGGCAAAACAATCAAAAACAAAACAAAGGAAAATATGGATGCCAGCGTACTATGGCAACTCGTTTTTCACGTTAACGTGAAGAGCAACCTTAATTTCACACACAGAGAGTTGTTGGTACTGAATGATAGTACAATACTAGCTGTTTTGCCCCTTCCCTGTACCCCCCCCCCCCCCCCCCCCCCCCCCCCTTTTTTTTTTTGTAATCGTTTGTCCATGGGCTTTCCAACAAACAAGTAGGGCAACTCTTGGTCCCCACAGAAAACAATTACACGCCCATAACTCCAAAGGAATGCTGCTTACGACACTGAATCGCCTAGCAGATAATAATGACAGCACAGAGCAAACAGAACAAACAAGGAAACATCACCCCCAAAGGATTCATTCCACAATTATTTCCCTTAGACTCGTCCCAAATCCGGACGTCGCGTCGGTTCGCGGAAAATTGTCGTGTAAAAAAAATGCGACTCATGCAACTGTCCAGCATAAAAGTGATTCGTTCTAGATCTTCCCAGAATGCTGATGAATCGCCATGCCGTACTTAAAAAAAAAAGTATGAGAAAGGTATTATAAATAGAAAAAATGACCAGTATGAGAAATGAACTAAAACAGAGAAAATAGACAATCTGAATACTATCCTGTCAATCTTATGCACTGCTGATGAGTTGCCATGCCATATAATTTTTTTTTAATGGAGAGAGAGAGAGAGAGAGAGAGAGAGAGAGAGCTGTACTATAGATAGAAAAAAAAGTAATGAGAATGGTACTATATATAGATAAAAAAAAGAACAGACAACTATGAATACCATGCCATCGTTCTTATGCATTGCTGATAAGTTGCCATGCCATATTTAGAGAGAGAGAGAGAGAGAGAGAGAGAGAGAGAGAGAGAGAGAGAGAGAGAGAGCTAGCTGTAGCTGTATTATAGATAGAAAAAAAGTAATGAGAATGATACAATATATAGATAAAAAAAGAACAGACAACTATGAATACCATGCCATCGATCTTATGCATTGCTGATAGGTTTGCCATGCCATATTTAGAGAGAGAGAGAGAGAGAGAGAGAGAGAGAGAGAGAGAGAGAGAGAGAGAGAGAGAGCTGTACTATAGACAGAAAAAGTAATGAGAATGGTACTATGCATAGATAAAAAAAAAGCAGACAGCTATGAATACCATGCCATCGATCTTACGGACTCATGTCACAAGATGCCATGTCGCCATTTCATTGTGTTTGCAAACGTGCTGAGGTCATTGCACGGGTGCTCTTCAGCTAATCTCAGTCGTTTAGGTCAGTAGTGTCTCTAAGAGTTCTCAAACACACTCAGTCACCGGTTCGCATGATCTACACCCGATCTACTGTTTGCCTAAGGGAAGGCCAGGTGCTTTGCCTTGCGGACGAAAGTGACTCAAAGTCAATCATAATTAGTGAATCAATGAAAAGTAATTTGTTTACGTATGTTGTCAGTGTGAAAGAGCAAGGGAAGTCTCAGGTTGCATAGGTTCATCTTTTGTTCCTTTCATTTCTTTTTCCAGCCGAAAATATTTGTCACGTGGATGTCAGAAGATAAGTTTTCAGTCGAGCGAATTGATAATCATTATCATCGGCCACGTGGTGATAACGAACAGTACCCCTTACCTATTGTCTTACTTCAGGGCCATGTTCAAATCGTCAGAACGTTTGCGGCCGAACCAAACAAGTAAAATTCATAGAAAAAGAAAAAACAGACAAGAAAACGCACGTTCAATCCCCATACGCTGAATGAGACACAACAAAATAACAGGAGAAATAATAATAGCTACTCACAATAAAAAAACAGGCAAGCATCAATGAACAAGTAAGTGCAAGAAAGCAAACAAAACTAACATTTTGTTGTTGTTGCTGTTATTGTTGTTGTTCTTCTTCTTCTTGTTTTTCGTCGTCGTCGTTGTTGTTGTTGTTGTTGTCGTCGTCGTCGTCGTCGTCGTCGTGTTGTTGTTGTTGTTGTTGTTCTTCTTCTACTTCTTCTTCATCTTCATCATCATCATCATATATCATCATCATCATCATCAACCGATGTGATCTCGCCATATTTCTTTTGTCTTAGCTTCACTCTGTTTTAAGGGGGAAGGGGAAGTGAAGAAGGATGAAGGGTTGAGGGGGGGGTGTTCTATACATTCCTTTTTCTTGCGCTCCCCCCCCCCCCCCCTCCCCGCCCCTCTCCACACACAACATCACCATTTGCAGCGTCCTACGAAAAACAGATCCTGGTTCTGCTCCTTTTTTTTTTTTTTTTTTTTTTTTTACCTTTGGCAAACGTTGCGGACGTTATGCGGTCACTTGAACGGGCCTCAACCTCAGCGTGACAAGCCCAGGGAGAAGTGTGTGAGGGGTCACATGAGGAGCGGGTGAACAAAAAGACGGCCACTGATCCACTGTCGCCAGAGGTGTGTCCGTTTCTCAGCTGTGTCCACAAGAAGAGGCTCTGTCGTCCAGGAAAAAAAAAAAAAGAAAAAGTCCGGGGAGAGAGACTTTATCACCATGCACTACTCCTTGCTGGCCCTCCTCGTGCTGGCTGTTGCCAGGTAAACCACAGAGAGAGAGAGAGAGAGAGAGAGAGAGAGAGAGAGAGAGAGAGAGAGAGAGAATTCGGAAACTTTTATTCCCCAATTCCCCAATAAGGACCGCGGAACAGCTGTTAAAATTTTGCCGTTTATCACTGTTTCCATTCAAGGTCATGGTGTGTTACCATGTGTTGATATGCTGCATTCATACTTAAGTGCTGATCATTATTATTATCATTATCTTTGTTATGATGATGATGATGATGATGATGATTCTTGTTACTGTGAATCGAAGAAGAACTGCCTTCTTTGATCATGTCCTGGCTTGTTAATGGAAAAGTTGATCGTAAATTAACGGATTTTATGGTATGTGCCAGAATCTCGTATCATCAGATGATTGATCTGGAATTTTGGACACCAAGCAGTCCCACATTTCTTCGACTTCTTTTCATTCATTTATCCATCCATCCATCCATCCATCCATCCATTTATCCATCCATCCATCCATCCATCCATCCATTCATTCATTCTTTGTGATGATGGTGAATATTGAGCTAAGTTATGTCAGATGCTTTTAGGGACAATTTGTTCACAAACAAGAATCTGTGCGGGGATTGGGGGAGGGGTGACGGTGAGAGAACGAAAGAGGGGGTTGAGGGGTACTGGTAGACGTGGGCACGGGAGTCTTGTACAGTTGGTGTCTTAAAATAAGCCATCAAACTATTTTTTTTGTTGTGTCTGAAAGACAATTATTTTTTTTTCGAAGCTGCCATAGCTTAATCTAACACATTCGTATCCAGAACACACAAAACATCAACAAATGCCAATCGTCTCGTGTGTGGTTGACATTAGAGAAAGACCAGTGAAATGTAGGGAGAAGAAGCAACGAAACGAATTACACACCAGATGCCGATGAAGCCAGCGAAGCAGACACTTCATTACCTACCTTGAATTGTTCTATCGTGAAGGAAACCAAAAAAGTGCGACTCTTCACCGCACCAACACACGATCCACTGTTTACTCTCTCTCTCTCTCTCTCTCTCTCTCTCTCTCTCTCTCTCTCCACCAGCGCAAGATTTCTTTTCTATGAAGTCATTCCCCTGCGCCCCGGTGATCTTGACCTTCCTTCCCGCCTTATCCATGAACGTGACACCGAGCGCCTTTGCTCGGTAGATTGGTCTGAATACAAAGGGTCCAGCAGCAATGGTGGGACTTCTGTAGTGTCGATATCGTAGATCCTGCAGCCTTGTCATGGTAACTTCGAATCCCGGCAGCACAAGGGGAAAAAAAGTTGAAAGTAGAAGAGCATCTGGGAGTCATGACCAGGATGTGACCCGGCCCCCTTAGAGTGTAAGAGTTCAGGGCCGAAACACATGGGGGGGTTTCTCCTTCTGCTATCAAGCTCTCTCTAAAGTTCTTCCTGCTCAGCCTGCATGTATTAGCAGTGAAGGTGGACCATCGACCCCTAAATTCATCGAGCAGCCCTTTTAACCTCGTGTCAAGCCCCTATTCATGACCATAATACCATGTGCAGTTTATCTGGTAGACTGGCTGGCTAAAGGAGACTGCATGCTAGTAGCGAACGTCGAACTCTTGTACATTTACATTCGTCCAGCAATCTTTCTATTCTTCTCTGCCCAACCCACCTGTCTATCAACAAATACCGATGGACTGGTAGACTAAAGAGAGTCTGCATGTGAATAGCGAGCATCGGACTCCTGTACTGTTGATGTCTTTTAATTCATCCACCAGTCCACCGGCAATAGAACTGGACTGACTACTGTCAGTCTGCAGATTGCTACAAACTACCGTCTCTCCACAATAGAGAAATTAGTTTGTGTACATCAACACGTATTATTATTGTTGTTGTTATTATTGTGATTATAATGATGATGGTGATGATCATGATGATTAATATCATCATGAAGAGTACTTATACAGCGCCAGTCCTTGGTTAGAGATCATGATCAAAGCGCTTTGCAAGTCACGCTTACGTCTTCGCAACGGGCTGCCTACCTGGGTAGAGCCAATCGAAGAGCTGCCTGCTGGCGCTTCACTCAGTCGTTTCCCGTGTCATTCAGTCAATATCAGTCGCTCGCTTTTCTTCATTTTTCACGCAGAGTGCATGTCATGCGCAGTGTAACATCCCATACTTACGGCCAAACTTGCCTTCTCTTCCGAAAGTTGATGATGGGATTTTACTTCTGTACACGATGATGTGCATGCGTTCACACATAGAACCTCAGTTTATAGTCTCATTCGAAAGGCCCGGTTTATAGTCTCATTCGAAATAGTGTTAAATCCGAAGGAAAAATCCTCCTGTATCAAAACGGCGGAGATTCGAACCCAGGATCTCCAGGATTAGAAGTCTGGCGCTCTACCGACTGAGCTACTCCGGCCCCAAACACAGGCGCACAGTAATCACAGCCATTCAATGATTCAAACAAGGAACAAAGCGTTTAATTTCAGGTTTATTAAACTCAGCTTGTATCCATTTGAAGGGTCCTGCTATGACGGTTTGTACTCATTTGAACAGCCATGCTATGACAGCTTGCATCATTTGAACAGTCCTGCCATTATAACAGTTAGTACCTATTTGAACAGCCCTGCTCTGACCTCAGTAGTTGACCGAGCTACAAATAACATGACCTGCCCACATCGAGGGCGGAGAAAGGGGTAGGTCGTGGGGCGAGGTGGGAGTGATTGGGGGGGGGGGGTGAGCTAACGAACCATTGTCATCACTGTTACTGACCTGCGAAACCGTATGATTTACTAAGCCCTTAATCGGCCGCCTACCCGGTGTAAAGATACTGAATGCGAGCAGACAGGTAAAAAATGTGTTAACGGGTCAAAAAGTAAGCCGAACCACCTGTAATCAATAGCGGCCGGTCTCATGGAACACACACACACACACACACACACACACACCTAGTCATAGGACCGACTGACTGAGGTCTGCCGACCTGAATTCCATCGGTCCCGTGAAACCACCCGTGATTACATTGAGTCTCGTGACCGTCGCCCCAGTTTTCGGATAATGCTCAGTGATCAATTATTGTTGCGCCTTATCCTTGAAAGAAATGTGGTTCACCGGGCTATAAACCACGTCATGAAAAAGAGTAAGCGAGGGCCACTGCTTCGATGCCAAATGCACACAAAAAGCTAGTATGTCAGATAGGAAACATAGGGAAAACCCGTGCTGTCTGTTTATTGGGGCGCAAAATGCTGTTTAGCGACTAGTATGGAAGTTGCCCTGACACCACTCGGCTGAAACCAGCAGAACGACAGTAGATTGAGAGAGGGGAGCCAGCTTCCGATCTCGGTGCTGGTTGCCTACACGTTCCAGCGAACTCAAGGAATGTTGCTGTGAATGAGGTAAGCTAACTCAGGCTGTAGGAATGCACAGAGGCTGATGGATTGGAGCAGCCCCCCCCTTACCCCTCCCCAACCCCCCCTCCTTTCTTCCCTCTCACTTCACTACACACACACACACACACACACACACACACACATACTCCCCCCCCCCCCCCCCTCATTCCCCTACCGTCTCCTATAGCTCTTCCCTGACCCCTCTCGACTCCACTGACGAACAGATCGAGTGCGGTCACTTGTACTTCATCTTCAGGACACTGACAAGGGGGAGTGCATGTGAACTTAAATGCGTTCATAGCACTGGACGCAAGTTGACGAGGTACAAGGAGCAGAACTTGTCGAACAGACCATATCATTCTTGTCGATGGACTGGTCGAAGCTGAGAATGGCAAAGCCGCAAGAGCATAATTTCTGGACAGTGAACATAAACTTTTTTTTTTTTTTGACGGAACAGCACAGCCTAATGACTTATGAAATGTGTAAAATGACAACGCGCGCGCGCACTATCACACAAACACAAACACAGACACAAACACACACACACACACACACATAGATACACACACACGCACGTGTTTGCGCCCGCACGCACGCACACACGCACGCACGCGCACACATCACATTACAGGGTATGGTGTAGAGACACCTCTTCGTTGAAACTGAAACTGAAACTGCGCCGCCCCACTATGAAACAAAATCATTAAGTATTTCAAGGTGAGATTTAAAAAACAAGTCTATGATTTTTCTAACAGGAACAAAATGAAGATAGACAGATAGGTAGATACGCAGACAGACAGACAGACAGACAGACAAAGAAACAGACAGACAGAGAGACAGACAGATACACAGATAGAGAGATAGATAGATAGATAAATATATAAACAGACAGACAGACATCACCCTGTACATGCTATATCACTCAAGGGGTACAGCATCGTAACACACTTTATCACAAATTCTGCTTCTGCTTCTTAAAAGAAAAAGAAAAGAAAGAAAACTATCAAGTACAAAATGGTATTCATAGACACTTAGTCATGTTTTCCGCGAAACATATCTAATCAACACAGTCGTGAAAGCCCCGGAGAAAAGATCATCAGCTATCTCTACAATCACGACAGTCCGGGGTTGGGTTTGATTTGAAAAGATCATCAGCTATCTCTACAATCACTACAGTCCGGGTTTGGGTTTGATTTGAAAAGATCATCAGCTATCTCTACAATCACGACAGTCCGGGTTTGGGTTTGATTTGTTTGCTTTAGGCGATCTGATCTGCTTACATCATAGATTTCATCACCAACTCCATCCCTACAGATACGGCGATTGGGGGGGGGGAGGGGGGGGGGGGGGGGGGAGGGGGGGGGGGGGGGGGGGGGGGGGGGGGGGGGGGGGGGGAGGGGGGGGGGAGGAGGGGGGGGAGTGAGGAAGGAAGGAAAGCGGTAGGAAAATTAAAAAAAAAAAAAGTGGGGGGGGGGGGGGGGGGGGGGGGGGGGGGGGGGGGGGGGGGGGGGGGGGGGGGGCCAGTAGGGTCGGGGGTCGATTCTAAGCTTCGGTGGACAATGGGGTTTGTCTGTCCACAGAATTCGAGATATTTTTTTTTTTTTTTCTTCTTTCACAATGATTGATGACGATGATGTTGATGACGAACATCTGAAAATCGATTTTAACACAATTTAGTTTATGTTGTTTATAGCTCAGCTGACCATCATCAGGGTCAGCTTCGACAGAGACTTTTTTGAAGAGAGAGAGAGAGAGAGAGAGAGAGAGAGAGAGAGAGAGAGAGAGAGAGAGAGAGAAGAGAGAGAGATTGTCACATTTCCAATGTACTCATTTGCAATGTTATATTGTTGGCTTGGCAAGTGTGTGTGTGTGTGTGTGTGTGTGTGTGTGTGTGTGTGTGTGTGTGTGTGTGTGTGTGTGTGTGTAATTTCTTAACATTTAGATCAGTGTTATTTGAGAAAAATAAAATGAACACAAGTGCACATGCACGCATGCTCTCTCTCTCTCTCTCTCTCTCTCTCTCTCTCTCTCTGTCTCTCTCTCTCTCTCTCATCCGAGTGTGGTTTGTTTTGTATTTAGACGCTGACCTCCATATTGTTTTTCTATGCCAGTCCCATAGTAATGGCAATTACAGGATGGGCTTCGTGCCGCCAATTACGTTTATTCACGTTCGCCGGAAATTGACGTGATCAATCATAATGGAAAGCCAACGACATGATGATTTAGTGCGCGCCGTTGAACCGTCAGAACTGTTGAGAACATATGGCCAGTAATCGAACGTACAGTATTTAATACACTGAATGCTATGGCCTAAATGTGAACACACACACACACACACATACACACAAACACACACACATTCACACACACCACACTCATACACAGACACATACACACGCGCGCGCGCACGCAAACATACAGAGAGAGAGAGAGAGAGAGAGAGAGAGAGAGAGAGAGAGAGAGAGAGAGAGAGAGAGAGAGTTTGTCGACATTTGCAATGTACTCAGCTTTTTTAATACACCATGCTTCCGATGTGTAGAGGGTCCCGTGGTAAATCATTAGAGCTCTAGCCTGCGGAGCTGACGGTACTGCGTTTGAACCACTTGTGGGATCGGGGTTTTGAACATCCTCACCACCCACCCAGTAGTAAATGGCTACCTGATTCAGTTCAGGATAAACGTGGCGGTAGAAGAGAGGTGGTGGGCTCCGTCTTCCAACATGGCGTGCTCTCAAGACGGTGAGCCTCATGCTGTTCATTGCCTCTACGGCTGATATGCGAGCAACTTAAATTGTTTTTTGTTTGTTTCATTTCCGGAGTGTTTATATGACTCCCGTCTCCGATTTTAATTGTCACAAGAATCTTAAAGAATCTTTAGCCACAGCATGATGATGACAACAGTATAATCATCAGACATTCAGGCAGATAATGTCTTATGCTAGAATCATGAAATACGTAATGGCCAACATTATGGTACCGATCGTTGTGTTTCATATTCATGCGGTCATGCACGTAGTTCGCAATACGCTATTGCAGATCGTCATTGCTGGACATTTCATTGGGACATTGTTTACACAAGTTTGGGTCTGGTATATCATGACTCAGCTGCTCTTTTTTTTCTGAATAGCTTGTACATGCGTGTGTGTGTGTGTGTGCGTGTGTGTGTGTGTGTGTGCGTGTGTGCGTGCGTGCGCGCGCCCACGCGTGTGTGTGAATAAATAATTAATGAAATTGAGGTGGAATTGAACCCGTAACCTCTGCAACCTCTGACTTTGAACTCAGTTCGCAAGCTACCATAGGGCCAGCCTAATGCATAAGAGTCTCCCTACCCTGCCCCTACTTTCTTCTCCCTCCCCTCCACTTCTAGTCCCTCTCCCCTTTTCCGTCTTCTCTCCTGACAACAATTAACGGTTTATTGACTGTCCCAATGTGTATGAACAACCGCCAAGGAGTCCCAAACGGCACTTCTCTTCGGTTCTCTTCTGGCCAAGTCAAAGGCTTCATCACCCACTCCGCTTCTACAGCCCTCGTGGGAAGACGAAAGAAAGGCAAAAAGGGGAAAGGGGGAGGGGTGGGGGTCATCAATACGAAGCTTTCTCTCTACAACAGATTGTCACGGTCCATAGACTCTGAGCACATTTTTTCTTTCTTTCTGTTTGTTTCTTTTACTCACAATGATTGGTGAAAGTAATGTTGATTCAGATGTGGATTTCATTTAGTACGTATGACAACGCATTCGGGCTCTGCTCTGCAATTCCTGACATAATACATACCCTGCTATGATTAACGAAGATTGAAAAGACTTTCTTTATGTGTGCCTATTAAAAAAAAAAAAAAAAAAAAATTGAAAAAGACAAGGCCCCGCACATGCCTTTTGTAACTAATACAGGCTCTCAAATCTGCACCGGTGAAGTGAGTGAAACTACACTGTTTAGGTTCCATTCTTCTTTGTTGAGTTTACACCACACCACAGGAACTCTGGTTTGGAGCCGACTTTGTCCACGGACTCTTTACAATAAAACTTTCCTTCTGGGGTTCCTCTTAGTTTGTCATTTTGCCCAGACGAGAACTTAAATGACCCGCACGAATGTCTCAGTCTCCCGAAACTCCTCCGCATATCTAGTAAAAGCTCTCCCAGCGATGTATCCGCAGAGCAGGCTTCTGTCCGAAAGTTCTGGTGGGTGGGACAGTGCTAGAGAAGGTGTTGTACTGTTATCGGGAAATCGAGGATGTAGACTGGACATGACAAGTACCTCGCCTCTCTTTCCCAGTCTTTGCCCTTGTTGGAGTCCCGTCCGCTTGTGCAGGTCACCAAGCACTGCGTTACTGTGTCATGAATGATTCAGTTGGCGAGGCTGTCCTCGCAAGTTATGAAGGACGACAGCTTGCTGTTGTCCACTGTCGCTAGAGGTTGCCAACTGCCTGCACGTAGTTTTTGCCCACGCGCAAACCACCGTGTCTATGCTTGAAACTTGACTGTTTGTCACTATATCAGCGAAAAAGTGTAGCAAACAGACAGCCAACCTGTGAAGAAGAAGCAGAGACACAGCCATTCAGATCGAAAGGCAATAGGAGTGCA
>JADBJO010001031.1:160631-165631 GCA_016801955.1 Conus betulinus
TTATTTATTTACTTATTCATTTATTCCATTTATTTATTCATCTATTTATTTATTCATTCATTCACTTATTTATTTGTTCACGTATTTAGACAGAATGGGAATCTGTCGTCTTCTTCCAAACTCCTCGTTTTCTTCTTCTTTTTTCTTCTTCTTCTTCTTCTTCTTCTTCTTCTTCTTCTTCTTCGTATGATTCAACGCTGTGACAGCCTTGATATGGCCCTTCGCGGTCAGCTGGGTTATAAGCAACATTACCTTACCTTTTTGTTTTAATCTGCCAGAATCAGAATCATTACAGCCCTGATGTGGCCCCTTGCGGTCCGCTGGACTGTAAGCAACATTACCTTACCTTACCATCGTTTTTCTTTTGATCTGCCGGAATCAAAATCATTACAGCCCTGATGTGGCGCTTTGCGGCTGGCTGAACTATGAGCTACACTACCTTGCCAGGATCTTTATATTTCAGCTAGAATCGCTTCTTTATTTCCTCTATTTACTTCTTCTGATCCTCAAGGAACCCAATGTCGACCTGCCGACAACGATTCTGCTACGTTTTGTCTGAATCGTGGAAATGTGGGAGATAGACAATATTCAAAAAGAAGGTAAAGAAGAAACATCACCTAGACTGTTCTGAAATGCCCGCTGTATGGGAAACTGCTGGGGCCGTGGGTGGGTCGTGACGACGGGCACTGTGTTTTCTGCTGCGTTGAGTTTGAAGGATGCTGGTGTAACAGATTGTTAGCAGATTTTGGCGTAAAAACACATGGAAAACGTGATAACCCTTCGTCCTGTTGTCTGAACGACCAACAAATTTACAGAATTTTCAACCCGACCTGAACCAACTCAACCCCCACCCCAAATCTTCCTTCCTATCATCTCGACTTCTTTTATGTTATAATAATAATTATTATATTATTGTTATTATCACTATTATTATTATCTCTCATCTTAGTCATTAATTTATTCATCCATCAGCTTCAAATCATGCGTTAGTGTGGTCTCAAAACTTTGCGGATGTGGTGTGGCGTATATGGACTAGTCCGCACACAGTGACATCTCCTCGATGAAACTGAAACTGAAACTGGAACTGAAACTGAAACTCTCTCTGTCTCTGTCTGTGTCTGTCTGTCTCTGTCTGTGTCTCTCTGTCTCTCTTTGTATGTCTGTTTAGCAACGAGCGTCATGTGCCATTGACATACTTCAGCAAACCCTCTCTTTACCCGCTTTTTGTGTGCAACGTTTTGACGGCAACGCTGAGACAGCGTTTAATAATAAAGTACAAAAGGTCACACTGACCCACAAAAATAGCTATAACTCGGCCAGTGATAAACTGTGTTGTTGTTGTTGTGTTGTTTTTTTCTTCTTCTTCTCCTCCTCCTCCTCCTCCTCCTTCTCTTCTGTTTGCTGTTGCCGTTCTTGTTATTATTTCTGAATTTTGACGTGCAACTTTAACATTCATTGCTTTTCTTTCATTTATCAGTTTAGCTAGAAAACACCATAGAGCGGTTTGAAAACGCTGTTATCATTTTTATCAATTTTTGTTTTTTACAATAGCCGGAGGTACACTTTAGGAGTGCCCATTGTTGTGCTAATCTTGCACGTTTAACCTTTCTCAGGGTTTTGACTGTGTCGAAAAAAGTGACGATTAGGACTCTTCTCCTCTCTTCTCTCTCTCTCTCTCTCTCTCTCTCCTCTCTCCTCTCTCTCGGGCGGGACCTCTCTCTCTCTCTCTCTCTCTCTCAGACGCGCTGACGCGTGAGCGAGCGTGTGCGTATGTGTGTCCCGTCAGTCTGTCTGTATTTCTGTGTATGAAGAGTAGAGAGAGAGAGGGAGAGAGGGAGAGAGAGAGATGAGAGAGAGAGAGAGAGAGAGAGATTCAGCACATATTAGATAATTTCCGATCATTTTTAAAACTCGAAATGGTCTCAATGTAACCCCCACCCCCGACCCCCAACCCCACCCCTGCCCTTCCCCTGCCCTTCCACCCCCATTCTTCCACTGTCCTATCCCTCCCCTCTCCTACATTTGCAAACAATGCTGAAATGAAAAAACGACAAAACGTTGTCCTCCCACAGCGAAGCAGTGAAATTAGTGACTCTACGCGCAAATGGCTGCCTACACTGCTGCCTTCTCAAACCGGAATGCTCGTTTACCGAGATAAAAATGACCCCCCACCCCCCACCAACTACCCCCCCCCCCCCCCCCCCCAAAAAAAAAAAAAAAAAAAAGGCGGAAAAAATCTATTAAGTAAGTACATAGTACTGAAATTCACTAACTAAAAACAAACACTCACCAAAGAAAACAAAAAATATTCTCAAAAAAAAAAAAAAAAGAAGAAAGGAAAGAAAAGGACTAAGAAACAAAGAGAAAGAAAGAAGAAAAGAAAGGATTCCAAGGAAGAAGGAAGGAAGAAGGAAAGATTGACGGGTGGGAAACGGGACTTGTTTGCCTTGGTAAAGATAAGGGAGAAGTGAAGGACTTGTTTTCTTGCCTTGTTGTACGCGAGGTGGTTTAATATGGGAGAAGCGAAAAGTTGACTCGTGGGGCATCTAATGGTTCATGGAAATTTCTAGGGGTAAACTTGACTTGTTTGCCTACTGGGGTACGTGCGCGTAACAACACACACACATAAGCGGGGGGTGGGGGAGAGGCCCACACCAGGGACTTTATTCGTCTGTTGTTCAGCGCTCTCTTGATAAGTGGAAGTTTATCCTTGTTCCTCGTTTTCCATCTCTCCTTTTCAGACATCATGTCCCTTTTTAAATAAATTCAGAGAGGTTACCTTGGAGAAAACTCTCTCTGAGAACGAACGAACGTACGAATGAACGAACGAACGAAACCCACACACACACACACACACACACACACACAACACACCACACACACACCCACACACACATCCTCCCAACACACACATCTCTCCTCTCCTCTCTCTCTCTCTCTCATACTCTCTCCCCTTCCTCTCTCTCTCTCTCAGTCTCTCTCTCTCTCTCTATCCCTCTCTCTCTTCCCTCTACTGTTCCCTTCCCCCTCTGACCCTCTCTCCCTTTCTCTCTCCTTGTCTTTTCTCTGTCTCTCATTCCACCCCCCCCCTCATCTCTCTCTCTTTGACTGAAACTTTTTCACAGCACCTTTTTTTAAACTAATTACAGGTAAAAAATCTCTCTTCTCTCTAATCTCAAGGTCTCTCTCTCCTCTCTCTCTCTCTCTCCATCAATCTCCTCTCCTCTCGACTCTTCTCTCTGTCTCTCTCTGTGTGTGTTGTGAGGAAATTTGTAACTCATAGTCAAGCACAGTGGGAATTTTCCTCTTTTCAAGAAAAGGGGATAATGGAAGGGTTGGGCAGGGGGAGGGGAGAATGGGCTGAGGGAGGGCTGAGGGAAGGGTGGGGGGGTGGACAGTCAGCTTAGCTGTGGGGTGAGTGTATCGGGGATCGAGGATGGGGGGCGGGAGTGAGGGAGTGAGGAGAGAGAGAGAGAGGAAGTTGGGGAAGGGAATCTGATTTCTTTCTCAGCTGACCTTGCCTACCTTAGAGAGAATTAATGAGGTCGTTTGAATCTGCATTGCTACGAGCCGAGTCATCTCATAGGGCAGTTTTCTTTTTGACTGAACTGGAATACCTTTAATGCAGATTAAGTTAATAAGTAATTTGAATCTGATACTCTTCCGGAGCTAATCAGAAAAAGGTGTCTCTTTTAAGTCAGCCGGTATGCTTCAGAGTAGATTGATCAATTATTTGAATCTGCGACTGCTTCGAGCCAGTCTCATAGGGGCCCGGAATAGCTCAGTTGATTGAGCGCCGGACTCATAATCCTAGTGATCCTGGAGTTGTGGGGTTCGTAATATCGGAGTTAACACCGGTTCTGATTCCATTTTCCAGAAAATCCTTCGATTGAGACCATAAACCGTGGATAAATCTGTGGATAGTTCTCTCTGTGTGGAGAATTTTCTCTCTGTGAATAGTTTTCTCTCTGTGTGGAGAGTTTTCCTACCTGTGGAGAGTTTTCTGTCTGTGGATAGTTCTTTTCTCTCTGGGGAGTTTTCCTGTCTGTGACAAGTTCTCTCTCTCTGGAGCTTTTTGTCTGTGAATAGTTTCTATCTCTGTGCATAGTTCTCGCTGTGTGGAGAGTTTTCTTTCTGTGGAGAGTTTTTTCTGTCTGTGGATAGTTTTCTCTCTCTGTGGAGAAGTTTTCTGTCTGTGGATAGTTCTCTCTCTGTGGATAGTTCTCTCTCTGTGGAGAGTTGTCTGTGGGTAGTTCTCTCTCTGTGGAGAGTTTTCTTTTTTGGGGTAGTTCTTTCTCTGTGGATAGTTCTTTCTCTATGGAGAGTTTTCTCTTTGTGCAAGATTTTCTCTCTGCAGATAGTTTTTCTCTCTGTGGATGATTTTCTCTCTGTTAGAGTTATATGTCTGTGGATAGTTCTCTCTCTCTGCGGAGAGTTTTCTCTGTGGATAGTTTTCTCTCTCTGTGGATAGCTCTCTCTGTGGAGTTTTAGTTCTCCCTCTCTCTGTGGATAGTTCTCTCTCTGAGTTCTCTCTATGGATAGTTCTCCCTCTGTGGAGAGTTTCTCTCTCTCTGTGGATAGTTCTCTCTCTGTAGAGAATTTCTTTCTGTGGATAGTTCTCCTCTGATGAGAGTTTTTCTGTCTGTGGAGAGTTTCTGTGGAGAGTTGTCTGTAGTGTGGGTAGTTCTCTCTCGGTCTCTGTTCTCTCTGTGGAGAGTTTTTCTGTCTGTGGATAGTAGTTTTCTGTCTGTTGGATGATTTTGTCTCTGTGGAGAGTTTTCTGTCTGTGATAGTTCTCTCTCTGTGGAGAGTTTTCTGTCTGTGGGTTCCTCTCTGTGGAGAGTTTTCTGTCTGTGGATATAGTTCTCTCTCTGTGGAGAGTTTTTCTGTCTGTGGATAGTCCGCTCTCTGTGTGGAGAGTTTTCTGTCTGTGGATAGTCTCTCTCTCTGTGGAGAGTTTTCTGTCTGTGGATAGTTCTCTCTCTGTGGAGAGTTTCTGT
>JADBJO010001031.1:175631-178131 GCA_016801955.1 Conus betulinus
TGTGTGTGTGTGTGTGTGTGTGTGTGTGTGTGTGTGTGTGCGTGCAGGCTGTGTGCTGTCCGGACCATATCCACTGCTGTCCTAATGGCTACACATGTGCTACGTCCACTGGCCAGTGCAAGAAAGGGGCCCTCACCTTGCCCTGGCTGGAGAAAAAGCCTGCTTCCATGAAGGAGATCCCACAGTAAGCTCCCTTTCATTTGGCTTACTGAGCATGGAGGCTGATCTGTGACACGCTGTAAATACAATCATGCCAGAAACGTCATCATAGCGTTTACAGCATATACTCTGAATACCACTTTAGGGGCTTTTGTTTTGTGTTTTTTGTTTTCTTTTCTTGGGGAGGGAATTGGGGTTGCGTATGTTGTAAATACTCTGTGTTTGCAATAAGAACTCTAACACACTTAATTAGCTATCCATTCAGAATATATTACCCTCGCTTTCCAAATCAACAGTTCTACAGACTTTGATTTCACATTTTCCCGTGAATATGATAAATCAATTTTAGGTTCATACACGTGTATGCCAACAGAAATTCTTCCAACTCTTCTTTTTCTTTCATTTTCATTATCATTTACTTCAGGGTTTTGGTTTGATTTTTGTGGGAAAGCAAATTTAAGGGACATTACTCAAAACTGATTTTTCTCCAAATTGCAGGGTCAGATTCAAATGGCCACTTTTCTGTACCCCATCATAGTTTTCTATGATGATGTGTTCAGTGTGAATGAGTAGTGTTTGTAGCTCGAAGGTAGTATGATCTGTGATAAAATGGAGAAGTAGTGCATGTGCGTGCTGTCAAGACAATAGTGTTTACAGCACACGCGACAGGTGCTAGGGTAATTTTCAAAGCGTGAGCTGCTGAACGCCATATCGACCATAACACTGCTTGATCTCTGCGAATCAGAGTGTTTTCATTGTACTTATAAATCAATGTGAAATTTGCGCCAAATCATGTGGCATTGTTTACTGAGGGGAGGGTCAGTAACAGCGTGGTGTCAAAATAGCAGCTGCAGGCACAGTCCTACAATTAAGTGCAGTGATCTTCAGTGGACATTTTAGGTCAGATGCGAACTTTCTGAGCTTGTACACTTCAAATTAGAATGATGAGCTTTGATTACAAGAGCTACTTTCAGTTCAGGTAGATGACAGGAGAAGCCAGTCAGCTGAAACAAGCACACAGTCACGTGACTGGAGTGCAGCAGCTGGCTGGTACGGCCTGCTCACATGTGTACACTGCCCTTGCTGAGCACTTTTCGGTTCATGCACACTACGACTCATCTCTTGCCAGGATGCAGAGAGAGGACACACACACACACACACACACACACACACACACAGAGAGAGAGAGAGAGAGAGAGAGACAGAGAGAAAGACAGAGACAGAGACAGACAGAGAGAGAGAGGAAGGAAGTCACGGGGATGGTGGCAATGAGGGAGGGAGATGGAGGTTGATATGCGTGGGGGAAGGAGAACAAGACATGGAGAGTCTGCAGACAATGCAGAGAGGGTGATGACATGGAGAATGGGGGGGGGGGGGGGGGGGGGGGGGGGGAGACCGTGAGATAGAGGGACAGGGAGGTGAGAGGAGGGGAACCTTTGGAAGGCTGCAGACTCAGCCATATTCCTGGAGAACTCTTGAAACATGATGGAGATGCAGAAACGGATGTCCTAACTGTCATCTGCAAGACAATCTGGCACATGGGGTGGTGGCAGCCTCCTTTGTACACGCGTGGGTGGTTCGGGGAGCAGTTAGGTGGTTTTCATGAAAAGGCTGACACTATCAGCTGCTATCTTAGAACAACAGTTGGCCAGGCAGAGGGAGGGAAGGAGTGAGAGGAGGAGAGGGCCAAGGGAATGAAGATGGACATTGTAAAATGATGTAAACTTAGAACTTTTTCTTGAAGGGTGTCAGCAGGTTATATGTGGTTGGCTGTAGTTTAATGACAATGATAACAACAATGATATAAATGACGACGATGATGCTGCTGCTGCTGCTGATGATAATAACTTTAATCATTATTATCATCGTTATTACCATTATCACCATTGTTATCATTACCATCATTATGACAGTGAATGATGACAATAACATAATTCAGGACACAAATGAGGGCACACAAACTCACATGGATGCTCACACGCACATGTACACACACACACACACACACACACACACACACACACACACACACACACACACACACACACACACATGCATGTGCTGGCTCAGTAAAAACACCTGCCATTGCCTATGAGTCACCACAGTAAGTGGGCCCACCCTCACAGCTAAAGAGGAATCACAAGTGCAATGACTGACCTGTTCCAACTCTGGGTTCATGGTCTGATAGTGTCAGTTTCCAGTCTGAGCAGTACGTCATGGACGAAGTTTGCATCGAGTGCTATATTTCTCTTTTCCATTGATGATTAAAAGCCAGACTTGCCAGTGGTTCAGTAACTCCCATTTGTGTGTATGTGCGACTTTCTCTTTGATGTATTCCCCT
>JADBJO010001031.1:183131-185631 GCA_016801955.1 Conus betulinus
AAAATGACTCTGTGTGTGTGTGTGTGTGTGTGTGTGTGTGTGTGTGTGTGTGTGTGCAGGCTGTGTGCTGTCCGGACCATATCCACTGCTGTCCTAATGGCTACACATGTGCTACATCCACTGGCCAGTGCAAGAAGGGGCCCTCACCTTGCCCTGGCTGGAAAAAAGACCTGCTGCCATGAAAGAGATCCCACAGTAATCTCCCTTACGTTTGACTTACTGGGCGTGGAGATTGATGTATCATGCTATAAATACCACTGTGCCAGAAATACTATGGTAGTGTTTACAGCATATAATCTGAACACTACTGTAAGATTTTTTGTTGTTTTTTTTCTTTGGGGAGTTGGATCCACGTATGTTGCAAATACATCTGTACGCGAAAAGAACCCTAGCCAATACGATTAATAAGCCAGCCAATCAGAATACACTTCCCTCGCTTTTCCAGACCACCAGTTCCACAGACTTTGCTATGACTTTTTCCCAGGAATCTGAGGAATCAATTTATGTTCAGAAAAGCAAAGCAGGCTATGCCTAAAATCAGCACCAGTCAATACAAAGACAACAATGTCTCGCACAAGAAGATGTCTTGAAGAGATGGACTGAATATTGCTTTTACTCTAACTAACACCGCAAAGGAGATCCAAGTGTGCTGACAGGAGAAGACTCATCAACCGAGGACAGCTTTCAAATACTCCATGAAGAAATCGTAGTTGCAGAAAAATCACTGAAAATTGGGACAGCTGTAGGCATCAACTGTATCCGTGGAGAACTCTTGAAAGGTGACAGAGAGCAGAAACTGATGCCTCCTGACTGTCATCTGCAGCAAGATGTGGCACACTGGGGAGTGGCTCACGTCACGGACTAAATAGCTAATTATCACCTCCAGGGTCGAACGAGGGAAAAAGGGGGGTGGTAAAGGGGTTTGTTCATTTCCCTCCCCTGGCTGGCAAAAATGACAGTTCCGGCATGCTTTTCCTTGTGGCCCCACTTGAGGACTGCATTCCCCCCCCCCCTCCCCCCTTCGGAAACCTCTCTCCCATATAACTGATCTGGTCACGCCCTTCCCACAAAAGGAAATCTCCAATACTGCCAGAACTGACGCTCTGTCAGTCTCGGCAAAGTAAAACTCAAAATCATTCTTAATAAATTACAACTGCAAGCATTTTTTGCGAGAGTAGCAAGTACCATCGAACAGACAGTTAAGCTGCGTACCCTTTGCAAAATGATATTCCAACACCAGAGGGAGTTCTGCCACGTCTTCATAGACTTTAAGAACGCATTCAATGGGTTTGGCAGGTGGCGTCTATGAAGAAATGAAACACTGGGCAAAAGCTAATCAGCAGCATCCAGTAACTGTACGCTTAAGTGACCATGCAGTGCTTATATACGGTACCATACATTTTTTACATACTTTGGTTCACCAGGGCTGCCTTCTATCTCTCACACTGTTCAACATATTCTTCAAACGCATCATGAATGATGCACTTGATGATCATGTCAATACAGTCAGCACCAGAGGCAGAACCAATGAACAGACATTAAACAAGAACTCACCAAGCTTATTCAAACACTAGGTTAAGACTCAACAAGATCTGGCATGAGAGCCAGCGACCACTAGACCAAATTGATAGCCAGGTACAACGCTACCAGCTATACGGATGTAACTACTATGGACAGAAGTTTTGAAAAGTGATAAACAACATGTAAAGCTATGATCCATCATTAGCAACGAGAGATCCAAACTTGAAACCAAAATTCTCTAGTAGGCAGCGAAGACGGTAGTATGTCAGCTCTATCCAGACTAAAACCTGTTATGGAAAACCAATCACATCTCCATGAAACTGGAGATCAGGCTCTTAGCCGCACTGGTACATTCTAGCTGGCTTCCTTTATGCATTCGAGACCCCCACATAACGAATCTGGAAAGAAGAATCCAAGCCATGAGAACAGAGTGATCTCGCATGAACTAAACATCAGGTATACTGATCATAACATCAGTCAATACAAGCGTCAAACGGTAAGCAGCACATCGGCCATATAAACAACTAAAGATATCAGTCGGGAAAAGAAAATTATGTTGGTATGGCTATATGTAACAAGATGGATTGGCCAAGTTGAAACCGTCTTCCAGGAATCGTTAGAGGATGGAGATGGAGGGGAAGACACGACGGACTGAAAACCTCACCGAATGGACAAGGAAACTATTATCAGAGATCCAGGTTCTGGCACGCAGCCATGAGAATCAGAGGACCCTGGTGAACTGCTCTTCAGTGTGGTGACCCAGTGACTCGCCACAGAGTACAGGAAGCAGAACCTGAAAGTTAATGCGTGTGTGTGTGTGTGTGTGTGTGTGTGTGTGTGTGTGTGTGTGTGTGTGTGTGTGTGTGTGTGTGCTAATCGCCGTGTGTGTGTGCGCGTGTGCGTGTGTGTGTGTGTGTGTGTGTGTGTGTGTGTGTGTGTGTGTGTGTGCAGGGCGCGCGCGCGTGCACCCGCGTGTCTG
>JADBJO010001031.1:190631-223131 GCA_016801955.1 Conus betulinus
TCTTTTAAAAGATCAGAGATTCAGGTGTTTGTAAGTAAGATATTTATTGTTTTGTTGTCAGATAACCCAGTCAAGTTTCAATGACAGAGACGAACACACTGATCCCTGTTACTACAGAGAAAAGCCAGGCTTATGCGAGAGCACACACACACACCTTCCCACATACACAGAGTAATCTGTAAGACATTATCAGCCCCATGCCCACAACAATCACACCAACTGGTAAATCAGCTGGAGTTGTTACATACGCATCTTCTGATGGAGAAATGATCTAAAATGTCTTCACATTATGAGGTTTTCTTTTTTTTTTTTTTATACCAGACCGTTACAAAAATGTTTCTTTCCATTTTATACAAAATGTTTCTTTTCATCTTATCACTCACAACATTCATTCACCCATACAAAGTCAACAATATAAAGTCAATTTGAATTCCAAGACTCCTTTTACTGACAAGACAATCGATGACACAAACCTTAACAAAAGTAAATATGAATAACACACGTATCAATTTCGTTTTCAGCAAAACATGGAACACACAAGACATCATTTTTATTTTAATAATTTTCAAATACACATACATCATGCAAACTGCCATCTTCACATTCCAAACATGTACAAATTACATCTGCAAAAATATAGAATGAATGGATGTTCACATCTTCATACTGTCTGAAGCAAATACATGATCAGTTATTTCTAACAATTATTTACAACTTCACAAATGATGCAATGTCCAATATCAAAATATCTTGGTTACAAAAAAAAAAAAAAAAAAAATCACCATTCTTACACCACCCCCCCCCTCAAAGTATCAAGCATGGTGTGTGTGTGTGTGCGTGCGTGTGTATGTGTGCGCACGCGCGCATGTGTATGAATGGATGTGCATGCGTGTATGGGCTGCAGGCACGCGAATGTCAGTGTGTGTGTGTGTGTGTGTGTGTGTGTGTCATGCTCATGCATGTGTGCATGAAAGCGTAAGTCTGTGTATGGGTCTGTGTGCTTGCATGTCTCCGATTTAATGCAGTAAGCACATATTCACTTCATTCATTAGCACAAACTGTTTAATACTGGAGTGATTTTTTTTTTCTTCCTCAAGGCATGGATGACAAAGATATTGGCATGCCGGCAGAGCGGCCAGTCTTCTAGATTCAAAATTCTGCTACCAGGGAAAAAGAGGGAGGGGTGGACTGAAGAGAGGGCTTTTTGGCTTTTTACTGAAAGCATTTTCACATCCTACAGCTTCAGCTGATGAATATGGTGTTTAACAGGAAAAAGAATTTTCCACTATGCATCACTATTGCCTTTCACACATCATTGTTTGGACTTTCTTCTTATCAATACTTTAATACTTTATCAACCTTACCCCCCCCCCCCCCCCCCCCCCGTCTTTTAAGATTCTGGGTTTTTCCACTAAATTCCGGATTTCCTGAATGATTTCTAGAATAGGGAATTCCAAAAATTTGGGAGAGTTGGCAGCTATGTACTGGTAATAACTACATCTAAACTTTTACTATTCCTGATTTAAAGAAAAATCAATACAACAGAAAGCTTACATCTTGTAATGAGCAGTTTCGTCTGAAACTGAATATCACATTTCATGAACAGTGGGACAGATGACTTTCAATAGGTGTCATTGTCTAGTATAGAAAGCCACACAGCAGAATGAAAATTTTCAATAAAACTTCATTTACTTCAAAACAACATTTTTTTTTTTTTTTTAAATTAACCACATGCAATGGATGATGACCTAGTCATCTACACAACGAAGTGGAAATCAATTGTTTAACACTTTGATCACAAAAAAACGTTCGCTGAAATTCCATGTTAACTGATGAAGTATTCAGCAAAATCCAACACCATCTGATGAAGTATTTGTGGGAAATTAGGAAGAAAAGGGGAGCAACTGAAGCGGCATCAATCAGGCAAATGAAAAACATCAAACAAAGAACCACTTGGCACCATACGCCATGGCTTGTCAGCACTCCACTTATCACTATGAGTGACAGGAAAGATTTGGAATACAGTGTCAAAAGACTGAAATGGAGGGAGGCAGGGCTAGCCTGTGGTGAAAGCATGGACAATAAAGGAGGAGCAGGCTAGCCTGTGGTGAAAGCATGGACAATAAAGGAGGAGCAGGCTAGCCTGTGGTGAAAGCATGGACAATAAAGGAGGAAAGGAAGTGATGTGAAATAACGTCATTTTCACAATGAGCAGGACTCCAGAACACTGATGTGACCATAGTGGAAGTTAATAAATAATAATATTAGGAATAAACACAGAAACAAACGTAACCACTTATCAAACTAAACACTCCCATAAATAAGCAAAATGATTTACATCAGTGAGAAACATAACACTAATGAACAGGGTTTTTTAAATGATCTTCACATGACTAGTGAGTGCAATGAAAGTCTTTCATAACATTAAGTCAACAATTTGTCTGTACACACGCACTAAAAAAGCTCACATATGTGAGCACACACGCGTGCGCGCACACACACACACACATACACAGTGACCCCATGTTTAATGTTAAGTCAATACAGCTGGCATGAGGATACTAACAGGTGGCTTTCGCTTGTTTGCACCAATCTAAAAAAAAAAAAAAAAAAAAAAAGAGGAAATAAACAACAAAATGAAAATACAAAAAGAATGAACCACTTTTCAAAAACCACTTTTCAAAATATAAAAAAAAAAAAGGAGTTAGCATACATTTTTGATACGGCAAATACATACTAACAGGGGACATTCCTTTCGGCAGAACTATTGAGTACAGTCCCTTTTCATTTTCACCATTTAATTTCTGTTGTCCAGAATGTGCAATGGGACCACAGCGATAATAGGACTGCATTCACAAACTTTTGTCAGTTAAAACAATCATGTATAAAGTAAAAGGCACACACACAAAAGAAACTGCAAAGTAGAAAAGAAAAAAAAAAAAAACAATCTACCACAAAACAAAACAAACTGAAACCACCACCAAAATCACTACAAAACAAAAACCAATGGCAAAAAAGAAAAAAATCTGCAAAAACACAAAATAATCCAGATCCGACTCTTGTGGATAATCATTACTGCTGCTTAAAGGTAAGTTCTGAACCAACGTGGCTGCCAGCTGATGTCTCTCCACACCTTTTTTCAGGTGTCCTAATAACGAGGGTTGCTGCTTCACAGTCTATTGCCTTGCACATCTCAGAAAGAAAATCTGCCGGGCTTCCGAAGGTATTTGCTCCACAGGGCAGTAGGGACACTTGACTCTGTTCACATAAAATCAGAGAGATGAATGAGAAAGTGAGAGAGGTGGGGAAGGGGTGGGTGGTTGGGGGAAGCAGTTGAGAGAAGAAGAAGAGAGAGAGTGAGAGAGAGAGAGAGAGAGAGAGAGAGAGAGAGAGAGAGGAGAGAATTCAAATTCAGATGACTTCATTTACAACACTTGCTCTTTAAAGAGGATCGTGAACTTCATGCTATCAGGCATGGTACTGGAGTAAAATTTTTTTCCCTGAAAGTTTTCGGGGGTCAGGGGCAGAGCCCCTTGTGGGGGGTCAGGGGGCAACGGCCCCCTGATGCTGAAGGTTTTTCAGCAATTCTAGCCAGTAAAAAAGCCTCTCCTTGAACTAATTTCAGTTCATACTAATCAATTTCTGCCAAAAAATATGCTCTCCTAGAATCACTTTATCAGTCATTCCTTCACCCAAAAGAGGTTTTAAACCCAAGGAATCACACTGCAAAACTGAGTACATATCTACAATGCTTAAGTGGTATACATCGACTCAGTTTTTTCAAGCACGATGAAAACGTTTCATTTTCGTGGTTCCTGTTCAGCCAGTCCTATCGCCATTTGTTTGCCACACAGCATCATCAATCTTCTGTCGGCCAATTTTGCGGTACTATGTCTGTTCGCTTTGTTGTTTTATTTTTTTCCTTCTTTTTCTTTGCTCTTGTTCAAATTCGATCACGTCGACCCAGAGTGGAAAGCAGTGGCGACTGTCTTGAAAGCGCATGCGCAGAAGTAGTCCTACTCAACACTAATTTTGGCAGGACGAAGGCCTGAAGCAAACGACCTGAAACGAACTATAATGGATGGTCTTGTCAGGCGCGGCTCATTTTTTTTTTCTTTTCTTTTTTTTTTTAAACGTTTTCGCGGATTTCCACGAATTCGCGGACATGTACCATGCCTGGCTACAAATGGCACTCATAAATATGCAAACATTGCACATAAAACTATTCACCTTCTGATATGGCTGATTAAAACAAAATTTGGAGATATTTATAAGTACAGAGAAAAGTTCTGCACAGATCCAGTTGTTGCTGAAGACATCATAAACTGGGATTGGAACAAAAGAAAAAAGGTGGCTGTCCATAATATTTTGAAGACAATATGAAACAAAAGTGAGCATGAAGTATAAATGTAGAATCACATTTAAATTAAAATGGAGGAAAATGAAATAAAAAGAATTACGTCTAAAGAAAACATGAGTAAATAAAAGGTGGTAAACAGATATGTAAACAATAAACAGATTAACAAAGTAAACAATAGATCATTAGAAAGGGAGGAGAAAAAAGATATACATGACTATGAGAAATAAATGAATAAATAATGAGTACTGTGGCCATTGAAATTTTTTGTGGGTTGGTGCTATTGGGATGGACAGGTATGCTATATTTGGATGTTGATGCCTTGTGGTCAAAGAGTCCCCAGTCTGGCAATGGGATGACGTGATTCCTGCATGAAGCGCTTGAAAGTCGTCACTCTGTAACTACAAAAAACCGCCAAGACTTTACATGGTTGATGTGTTGGGAATTGTTGAAATACAGAACCGGTTGGGGTCGGTGATGGTGGATGTCAGCGGGTGTTCAAGAACGTGTCTATATAACCCTCAGGCTTTATTTACAACAGTTTCACAAATATTTTTTACAAGTACCTGACAACATAAAAGAAAATGAATCTTACTGTTGTTGTGTTTGTCTGACAAACAAGAAATCAAAATATTAGGAGCTAAGTGACTGTATCTAAAATGATGCACTACCTAATACAATATAGTAAAATCCACAATGTGATCTTGTAATAATACAATGTGTGTCAGAGAGAGAGAGAGAGAGAGAGAGACAGAGAGAGAGACAGAGACAGAGAGAGGGAGGGTGGAGGGAGGGGGAGAGAAGAAGGAGGAGAGACGGAGAAGCGGAGGGAGAGAGGGGCAAAAAACTAAGGAGAAGTGGAGGGAGAGGGGCAAAAAACTAAGTGACAGAACTGGAGAAATTTTCAGTGCAAAACTTTTAGCATGCTTTTCATAGATGAAAGATCCTAAGCACCCTCACACACAGGAGAGTGGGGTGAGATGTTTGTAACCAAATGAAGCCATGGCATTAAAAAAAGAAAGAAACCATGCAAAAGTGAGCACAGCTGAAATGATCTCACTCATCTCACACAGTCAGTCTGCCACAAATCAACGAGCTAAAAACCTGAATAAGATAGTCCCCACACAATAGGGTGCAATGTTTGAAACTGAACAATTAATATCATCATTACGAAATTAACTGCTGACTTTTAATTAAGCCATATCCTCAATGTGTCATCCTGGCATTAAAAACACACACACACACACACATACTAAGAAAGGAAAAAAGATAGAGGGAAAGTGACTAGGAAGAGAAGAAAAAAAGCACATCAGAAAAAGTGGTTAAACTAGTTTAATGTACTGAGTACAATTTTCAAAGGCTTGATGTGTGTGATGACAAAAAAACATCCAACATCTTTTACATTTCTTCAGACTCCCTACAGTCCTACATCCAATGCTTGCCCAAGTAATTCAAACACCCCCATCATAAGTAACTGACGCAAGTTTGTGAACTGCTTACCCAAGTGTCCGTATTTATAAACAAAATCGTTAAAGAGAATCTTGCAAACTGCGGACGTGCACACTCACACACACATGCAAATGCTAACTGCACACACTGGCACATGGACCCATGCCCACACATCCATGCACACACATATACAAACACATATGTACTCTCACCACACACATATAATATACAACGATAATTGGCCTAGCCAATGTTAGGTAGGTACCAAAAGTCTGACCAGCATACTGAGCTAATGTGTAGGTCAGATGTCTGCTCAGTCGTGGCCATGAGACTCTCTTCTTGAATTCTCTCATCTTAGTCATTAATGCATTCATCCATCAGCTTTAAATTGTGTGCAGTACGGTCCTGAAACTTATTAGCAGATGTTGTGAAGCATATATGGACTGATCCATATGCTGCGATACAGATGTGAAGCATATATGGACTGATCCATACGTTGTGATACAGATGTTGTGGAGCATATATGGACTGATCCATACCCTGTGATACAGATGTTGTGAAGCATATATGGACTGATCCATACGTTGTGATACAGATATTGTAGAGCATATATGACTGATCCATACGCTGTGATACAGATGTTGTGCAGCATATATGGACTAATCCATATGTTGTGATACAGATATTGTAGAGCATATATGGACTGATCCATACACTGTGATACAGATGTTATGGAGCATATATGGACTGATCCATACGCTGTGATACAGATGTTATGGAGCATATATGGACTAATCCATATGCTGTGATACCTTCTTGATGATAGTGATATTGATTCTTATATCTAAATCTGCATTTCAATTTCAATTTCCTGGCAGACATCATGGTAAATCGTATCACATGGTTGATTTTCATTCACACCTGTTGTCAGATAGATACTGACCATCAGTTTTCTTACATCTAACATAACATCAATCTGCACAGGTTGGAGTGCCTGTTTTTCTTTTTTTTTTTTTTTTTCAACGCAGTCAGACTGATACCATAGATTGCATGTTTCAGGAAAAATGGCTTTACTCTGATGTAAATGTATTAATGTGTTATCACTCTTGTCCATATGCCATTTGGGGTAAAGCAACAGAATTTACCTCAAACAGTACAGCACACTTCTGTCATTCAATCTTGCAGGAAATGATAATATGATAATAAAGAGTAAAACTATGCCACGCACTCACTTGTTTGAATTTAGAAATACTGAAGTTGTTCACCCTGTTAGCCAAAAGTTTTACAAGATTGAGGTGACTCTATACAAGTGTCATAAATGTTTAACTAGAATTTTGCAAGAGTGAGGTGGCTTTTGTGCAAGTGTCATAAATGTTCAATGAGAATAATATTTTTCATTCCAGCAATGCCGAAAGCTTTACAACTTGAAACACACAAGTAGAAAAGATTATCTACACTCAGAGTCTAATAAGTTCACACTTACTGAAATATTTCAGCTGGGCCACAACCAACCTTCATCAGTCAACTGAAGCAATAAAGGGAGCTGCTGGTTGAATGCGTCGTGAATTCGAGTTCACTGTAGCAGAGTTCACAATAGCTGCAGGTTGTGAGTCCCAGTTCACTAGAGGTAAGTTAGAGTTCACCACAGGTCTAAGATGCTATCATCTATTTCAGAAAGTGTGAACTTATTAGACTCTGAGTATAGATCATCTTTTCTACTTATGAATCCAGAGTCTGGGAATTTTTATGGCAGAATTGAAACACACACACTTACTTATTCATGGTTGCGAGTTTGGCCAGGGCATCCTTTGAGATGACGTGGCCACAGACCAGACGCATAGGAGGGTTGGCCTGCGTGCTCTGCTGTCGCAGGATGGGACAGGCGAAGATGGAGTGGAAGTGGAAGTCGTGGCCCAGATCTATTTCCACACCTACACAGGAGATGCAACACACAATAAGTCAGCAGACTGAACACATAAAGTCATGTCAATTAAGATTCTTCCAGCTCTGTTCAATGAAATTCATTTCACCACACTTTAAACACATAGTTTACGTCTGGACTATTCTCAGTTCAATTAAATTCATTTCACCACACTTCAAATAGCTTATAACTTGACTATTTCAACAGATCTACACCATTTGAACAGATCTTCTCTATGTGAATAGATCTGCAATTTTCGAACAGATCTGAATTTTCTGAGTAGATTTGCTCCGGGTGGATAAAGGTTCTTCATTGCAAACTATAAATATCCACCTAAATTCCCAGGAAAAATCTAACAAGCATGCAATCATACCTGAATATTATCTTGAAAAGGGATTTTCACAACTTAATTTCCTAAGAGAAAGGATAAAAGCTATAATCTATAACCAAAGTCTGACCTGCTTACCATATAATTGCTTTTGGTGTATAATGGGTGTGCACATTTTCTACAAAATGTGTGTATACAAATCTTCCACATTTTTTCACACATAAATTCCAGGAGTGTGGTGGCAGACATCTTCCACATTTCTATACAATTGAGGGAGAAGGAGGGAGAGGTGGGGGAGAGAAGGGCATTCACAGTTTACCTGCTGTCACAAAGCAGAGGTATGAGGGTTACCTGATCTTTCAGTAACTACAGCACACAAATACTTGCTCTCATTACAAATTACTTTAAAAACCTCATTTATAAGCAAACGTTGGCACAAACTCATATTCTTTAGCCAGTTCTTTAAAAAAAATTTTTTCTGTTATGATGTATCAGACTATATTGCTGAAGATTCAGATTTCACGCACATGCTAAGAACCGTCACTCTATGGTCAAAGCACATCAAGACCACATTGGAGATGGTTACACACTGCACATATAATTAGCATTCAAGAACTCTGTCTCTAGATTTTTGTTTTGACATTTTTTCCTTTTGTTTTTGCAGTTTGTCGTATCCATCATATTTTTGCCAAACATGTGTAAAATTGATGGCAAAAGTGTACCAGTAACAGCTTTGCAAAGTTCTTTAAGTTTGAAAAGCTCTCTCAAATTCATGTGATAATTCAGCACTTATAACTGATACTGGGTCCTCTGCAATGTAGAACACCTAAAAAAAACTTTGGACCTAGATCTGTTTCCTTGTTACTGAAATGAAAGTCAAACAAACAACAAGAAATGCCCAGACACGACAAACTTCAGTGAAGAAAACTCATATACTTTGAGCTATCACTTAAAAACTTCAGTGACAGCAATCATATTATTATTATATACGCCCCCCCCCCCCCCCCCCCCCCATACACACACACACACACACACTCGTTCCTGTTATAAAAGCTATGATTATGGGCTTAACTTCATGTTCTGTGATAGTAAACTCAGTAACCGACTTCCTTCTTGTTAAACATCACTTTGAAAGTTGCAAATTGAAAAAAAAAAAAGAAAAAAAGAAAAATCGGGATATTAGGACTGAATACTGGTTGCATTGTAAAAAGACCTAGGTGGCACACAAGAATCTTTTTTTTCTTCTTTTACCTCACTCAATATAATGTTTGATAACTATATAACTTCCACCCCCATTGTTGCCAGTCCATTCAAGATCAAGTATTTCTCTGCAGTCACCCAAACCCTCCACTCACTCTCTCTCTCTCTCTCTCTCTCTCTCTCTCTCTCAGTTGCGTGAGTGTTGACAGATGTGCATGTGGCAATATCCAGAAAGGCTTGTCTGACTTGGGAGTTCACATGCTGCTGACACAGACAGGCACTGCATTGTTTTCTGAATTTTACAGCTGTCATTTTCAAATTGCCAGTTTCTGCCTATAGACTGTTATAACCTCTGAAGTTGTGTGGTTCTAGACTTCAAATTCACCATAACATAATTTATTCACTCTGTTAAAGAAATGACAAAATTGATAGAAAGGTGTTTTTTTTTCCCCACTGCTGTTTATATTGAGTTGTCAAACATCCTGAGTTTTTTTCCTTTTCTTTCTGTTTGATAGAGAGAAGTGGGGTGAGAAGGGGGTGAAGGGCCAATCAGGAATCTATTTACTGGTACTGCCTTCCAATGCAACATTTTAAGACACTCATCATAAGACCTGGCTGGCAAGACCTGTGGTGGAATCGCTGCTACAACAGACCCATAAGATGCTGATGGAGTGCTAGAGACTTACAGGCAATTCCTCTTTGTTGGTCCACACCCCCGACACATGGCGCTGCATCATCACCTGACGACGATGCTCAGCAAGGGCGGAAGAGCCTGACAGCCAGCCTGGATGCTGTCAACAGAAGAAGCAGACTCCCGTCAGTCGGCTGTTGGGCTCTTGTAACATGTCTGTGTTAGAGTCATGTCCCTTGGTGCATCCAACTTCGATTGGTCAAGCATGCTTTATGACCACAGTGTAAGCGATACTTGTTTTGGATTAAACATCCCCAAAGTATTGTGTACACTTTGTCATTCAAATCATACTGAATGGATGAACTTTTACCATGATGTCAGAAGTGGTCATGTTTCTGATACTAACTGCACCAAGATACTGCTGAGATGTTTTTATCTTATCCAAACTGAAACCAATACAGCAGTGCATATGATCTGATATCTAAACTCACCAAGCAAATCAGTTTTTGTATGCAATAAACCTAACTGTTAATCCTATATATCCTCATTTATGCCCACTCATGCAAAGTGCGTGCATGCCCAGATACATGTATGTTAAACACACCCTGATGCACACTCTCCCACTCACCAGACACTGAGGGACTGTGGACAGACAAGCCCATCAGGCGACATGCATCCTTCGTGAAGACATCACAGATCTCCTGCCAATAGATTGGCTCCAGAAGATGGGCGTAAGGAGAGTTGTCCACCCCTTCTCTCAGAAAAAGTAGGCTGCCCATCAAGTTTTGCAGCTCTGGAAAAAGGAAAAAAAAAACGAAAAAAAGATAAATCAAGGAAGCAGTTTGCAGCCAACATTGCAATCGAATGGAAGTAGCGTAACATGACAACGGATTGCTTCACTTCAACTGGCGGACACTATTTAACAAGATGTTTTTGTGTTTATTCTTCGTGGGGAAAAAAGCCAACATGTACTTCCACCTTAGTAATAACTGAAGCCGAGCAGAATTTCAATGTGGTTATTCTTACACTGTGGTGAATCAAAGCCCCAGTCAAATACTTAACCATCATGACTTTTGCTATCCAGACAAAATCATGATCATCCATTGCTCATTCGAATATATACTTCAGAAATCTAACTCTGTATACATGCTAGATACTGGAAAGAGAATGAGGAAACCTCTTGTCATTCTGCAATGGACACCCCCCCCCCCCCCCCTTCACTTTGTGGTTACATCCTCTTCATAATCAACCATGGCACAACCTAAACATACAATCTTCTTCAACACGCATGTTGTCTGATCAGCCCCTCGCCCTAACCTGATCATCATGAAACGTCGACCCACCTCTGGTATGCTGCGCAGCAAAGGGGGCGAAGTTGCGTGCGTACTGCAAGGCGTCCTGTTGCACGGTGTAGCCCTGGCGGAGGAGGCTGATGAAGTGCAGGCGGTGCAGCTTGAACTCCAGGGAACTGTTCTCCTCAGCCAGCCGCTCTCGATTCGTCTGCGCCCATCTGGATCACAAGGTGGTGAAGCAACAGTGACAGTCATTTTCTGTGCCTGGTCATGTGACATTCAGTGAATTTCTGTGTATGACCAGTGCTATCTTCACGCTAGATTCTGTGGATGTGTCATGAGCAAGAGATGTTACCTTCTTTTCTCTGTCTTTCTTTCATACTTGGGTGTTCTGGTGACATACAAAGCAATGATTGTGATACTATCGTGATGAGAAAAACAAGTTGTTTGGAGCTCAATCAAACCCGAAAGACCTGCCCCTATCTACATTTAAATATCTTTTAATATTAATTTTATTGAAGTCATTCTTTAAGTTTATCTGATCTTTAAGTTTATCTTATCAGTTTCAAGTTGTCTAAGATTGTAAAGATTTTGTAATCATGTCTGATGGAAAGCTTTTGTAATATAGCAAAGCAGCAACCAAAAATAGATGAGTTTTAAATGTTAGTAATAGCGCACCACCAAAAAAACGTAAATGAATCACAAGACAAAACACGACACATTTCGACCTCTTAGGTCTTCTTCAGGCAAGATACAAAACACTTAGGAGAATGAAAATGAACAAGCAATCACTTATATCTTCATCCACTTCAGCGCAAAATGGGCGTTGAGTCTTACAGTTCAGATTTGTTTAAGATCGTAAGATTTTGTAATCAATGCCCATTTTGCTCGTTCATTTTCCTTGTCCTGAGTTTTTGTATCTTGCCTGAAGAAGACCTAAGAGGTCAAAACACGTCATGTTTTGTCTTGTGATTCGTTTGTCTATGTTTTTTTTTTTTTTTTTTTTTTTTTTTTTCGGTGTGCCATTATTACCATTTGGTTAGATTTCTGCCTGCAGTCGCATCACTTTGCAACTATACAAAAAAAATAGATGATGCTTAAGTCATATTATCTGCCACTTCCTATCCCCTTTAAAAGAAACAGAAGTGTTTGCACTAAGCCAGTTTTTTTTTTTCTTTTTTGTTCATTCAGATACAAGAAAGGCATTACACAATGCAAGAATGACAGAATCTGAGTTTATCAACATGCACACTCATGAAAAAGCGATTAATTTCCCTCAAATGCCTATTCAATCCAAAAGAAAATGCAAGCATTCACAGATCTATGCACTGTTTCAGTGTTTGTGAGAACATGAGAATGTGCAAATATGAAGGACGGACTTACAAAAGTGCTGGACCCAGGTCATGATTTTTTAAAGCTTCAAGAATGCGATGTAGCTCCAGGAAACGGTTCCTTCCTGTCTTCAGCAAGGTTCAGGTTAGCATCCTGAAAAGACAAAATTTTCATGTTACTGAGACCCAACATATCATTAAACTTTTAAAGGCTTCTGATCAACTGTTCTGAGTGGCAGCAGTTCCCAATATTTTATTTTGCTTTGCTATTCCATTCCTCCCTTGCCCTTCTCTCCTCCCAACAAGCGTTCTCTCTTTCTTTATCTTTTTATCCTTTGCTTTCTCGGAACACACACATAAACTTGAACACACGTAATGTATGCACATATCACTTGGTTAAAGCACATTACAATTCGTGAAAAAGCAACCTAAATGTTTGAAATTTACAAATTGCATAAAAATGCTTCTCATACTCACAGTCACAGTTACACAATGCACATTAACTGTAATACAAAATATGGCTTTGAAAAGAACAGTCTTGTCTTTCCATTTATGTCCTCACAGTCACAAATGAGCATAAACATAATTATATACATATAGATAAATAGATAGAGATAGATAGATAGATAGATAGATAGATAGATAGATAGATAGATAGATAGATAGATATACGGACGAAGTGAGTCAGAGGGAGACAGACGGGGAAAGGAGTAAGAAAAGAGAGAGTGATGGACAGACAGACAGATGACGGACAGACAGACAGACAGGCGAAAGGCAGAGAGAGAGAGAGGGGGGGGGGGGGGGGGGGGAGGGGGGGGAGAGACACAGACAAAAAGAGAGAGAGGGAGGGAGAGGCAGTGAGAGAGAGAGAAAAGGGAGGAAGAAGCCTGTGCCTGTGTCAGAGTATAGGCTAACATGCACTCAGTGTCTGACCTATAAGGAAGCATGTGCTTGTGTCACAGTATAGGCTAACATGCACTCAGTGTCTGACCTGTAAGTTCCCATTTGTCAGCAGGTAAAAAAAATGTACCTCTTTTTTTTTATTTACATGTAATTTGCTGACAATCACATTTTTTAGTAAGAGACACCACTATTCCAGACCGTACACAGGTCTGCTTGCATATCTCAAAAACACTTTTTACTTTATCTGGCAGTTCACACTGTCTACCAGTTTTCACACTGTCTACCAGTTTTCAGTTTTTGTGTGCACACTAAACATTCATCTCGCTTTCAAGTAAAAGAAAACATCGATCATTCAATGTCAGAGCTCACCTCATTCAGTGCCTCAGCAATTTCCAGCTTGCCCTGACGGAGGAAGTGTTCGCAGATGATCTCATTCAGCAGCCTCTGATTGGCCTCTCCTTCACAGGCCCCCTCTGTCAGAATGGCTGAGAAGTCGGATACAAAGTTCTGAAACAGCGTAGGAGCAAAATGTCAGTTTCCTTTTTTAGTCCAGGTACATAAATTTGATATATTCAGATATTCCAACTTCCTATATAGATTTATCTTTTCACAGTTTTCTCAAACAAGTTTCATTTATGTCAACAGCAATTAAAAACAATTCAACTTTGTTTTCAGCTGATGTGTGGTTTCATGAAAACATATGTTTAAACTGATGTATATTGTATAGCTTCATGATAGTGTATATATATATATATATATATATATATATATATATATATATATATTTTCAGCTGAAGTGTGGTTTAATGAAACGTATGTTTCACTTGATGTATATTGTGTAGCTTCATGAAAGTGTATATATGTGATTGTTGCCTTTATCCTTAATTATCAAGGAAAAAAAATACTTGGCAGAAAAAATGTGATCTATCTCTTTTGCAGCAAGAGATAGTATTTTTCAGCATATTCCTCTACTTCAGTGAGCTGAAGAAAGACTAACAAAGCTATGTTTCGACTTAATAAAGCTATACCATGACTCAATAAAGCTATATTAACAGTCCATTTCCAATATCTGATACAAGTAAACTGAATGTATTCAAACCGATTGATGTAATTTTTCTATTTTACAGCTTTTAGTTTTACTGACTACGTTTGCGCTCCAACATAAAATGATACATGAAAGTTTATTTCCGAGTCATCTCAGTGTGGACAGTCATATGTTATTATCAACCACACCTTCTGGAAGGAACAAATCTGACATGATCATGATTATGGGTAATCTGAAGGCACACTCCTCATCAAAATCTGTTCTATTTGAGGCACCTTTAATTTAAAATGAAAATTAATGTAAAATGATAAGCCCTTCATCATTCATTGACAAAAACACCAGGATACTTCTAAATCAGTAAATGGCTAAAAATGTAATTTATATGGGAGACTGGGTTAGCTGATTTTTCCTCATGAAGAAACCAACTTGCCCAATTTAGCTGCTGTATTACTATTAATGTTTGCTTCATTAGTTAAGAGTACAACATTTGTCCATTACAATCTGCACTTGTTCTTTACAGAATCACAGTAATCATATTCTTGGTCTGCAGTATGCTGCACACACACACACACACACACACTCTCTCTCTCTCTGTCTGTAACACACACACACACACACACACACACACACACACACACAACACATACATATACACACACACACACAATGGCTGACATTCTGACAGACCTGAATCAAAAACAACTTCTACATGAATGCAGTAAATCTGAAATTCAAGAGCATTGAAAGAAGCCAAACAATTTCTTTGTCCTTTTCTTTCCCCTCCCCCCCCCCCCCCCCCCCCCCCCCCTTTTTTTTTTTTTGCCCCTTTTCATTTTCTTTCTTTTTTTTCCTCACCCCTTCCCCCCCTCTAAATATAAAGCTAGCTGAAAACATACAAATTAGTGTTCTATATATATAACTTATAATGTCAGCAAATCATTGACTGGCAGATGCTTCCCATACCTATGAAGGCCATTGTCGTAAAACTCTTTTTCCTAAAACATACCACACAAAAGAGCAATAAAAATTCTTCTTGTCCTAATACTAAAACTAAGTAAAAGTCTCCAGTCCATCATTAATTTGAGTAAGACTTGATCGTGACTGGATGTTTCTTACTCTGTCAATTGTCTTGCCAACCCTGGACACAGATGAGTGCATGTCCTTGTGTTCAGAGCTGATGCGAGCCACTCCATCCCGAATTCTCTGCAGACACTGGTTTAATGTTATCACCTGAGTAGGTGAGAGCTGGTGGTCAGGAGGAGCTGTACAAACAAAGCAACAACAAAAATGTTTTTACACATAAAAAAACAACACACTGCTCTAACCAAATGCACTGATCATCAATGTACACAGTAGTGTTTTTTTTTTTTTTCATTTTAAAAGTATAATTCAAGAGTGGTAGACAAATATACATGTATACACATACATGTAAATATTCAGGCTGTACCACTGAAAGTCCAGATTCTTTGAATCATTTTTCTCTTGGCAATTTACTCTGTTTCATTGATGCTCCCTCTGTGGGATTACTTTCAGTCCCACACCACATTTTCCTACCTCTCTTAAGACACACATCCACATCCAATTTAGTCTTGTCATTACTGCAGCTCTCAAACAATCCACAGGGAGCAATCAATATGAAGTCATCTTGTGCTTACATGCAAGATGAGACAGCGCATTGCTGCAGAAGTGCTTTGCTGGTGCTCAGTCATCCCTGTTCTAATCCATTATATATAGCAGGAAACCATGCTCTATACCTCCTACTGATGACGATTTTGTAATTCAATTGGAGAACGAACATAACTGAGTCACGTGAGTGCCCCCTCTTCAGCGTCCATCCAAAAAGTCCCACGAACACACAAGTCAGATCACTTTTGTTAAAGGTGATTAAGTCGTCTCTATTTTGTATATCTGATCATACGGTGTGAGTGACATTCTTTATATCCTGAGTTCAGTCAAAAGTTCATATTCATCCGATGACGGGGTTGACATAACAAGTCATTGTCTAAAGTCAGCGACTTCGTTTACTTCAATCGGTGGAATAACGGCAGACGCTTATTTTCAGGCACACTTACCCTGCGACAACTCGTTGTTGATATCTTGGACTGAACTGATGAAATCTTCCAGTGAACGTTGGCCATGGCGGTGCACTCCAATCAATTTCGAGTTCAGTTTTTCCAGTTCTTTTTCCACGGCAGTACAGGCCTCCATTTTTGCGTCTTTGTTTTGATGCAGTTCCGTTTCCGTCTCCTTTCACGCAAGAGTAATCTGTCTTAATGCAGGAAGCACGTACACGATTTTTTTTCTTTCTTTCTTTCTTTCTTTCTCCTTCTTCTTCATTCCTTTTTTTTTTCCTGATCTATCACAGATGGCTCAATCAATTTTGGTTTACTGCGTTTTTTCACATTCCTAAACATAGATTAGACCGATATGAATATCATCATCGTTATCATAACTGCTGAGACAAGTTTCCATTGAACGACATGCAGTTCTGTCTTAGTCCCTTAACGGGGCAAGGGCCGGATGAAAAAAGCATGTGATTGCTTATCTGTTACCCTTGGAAATAAAGATTATCATCATCATCATCATCATCTCTCCTCTCCTCTCTCTCTCTCTCTCCTCTCTCTCTCTCTCTCTCTCTCTCTCTCTCTCTCTTTGTTGTGTGTGTGTGTGGTGTGTGTGTGTTTGTGTGTGTGTTGTGTGTGTGTGTGTGTGTGTGTGTGTGGAGGGGTGAGAGGGAGAGGGAGGGGCAGGCGCGTTACTTGCAGTCCGTAACGTGATGGGTGGGGCAGAGTTGGCCAGTTCATCGCATCACTTGTGAGATGGTGACACCCCGGTGTTCATGGCTTTTCTGGCCACGGATATGGCATCCCTGGGTTATACGGAGGATTTGGTGAGTGTGGCGTGTGTGCATGTGTGTGTGTGGTGTGTGTGTGTGTGTGTGTGTGTGTGTGTGTGTGTGTGTGTGTGTGTGTGTGTGTGTGTGTGTGTGTGTGTGTGTGGTGTGTGTGTGTGTGTGTGTGCGTGCGTGTGTGTTGCGTGCGTGCGTGCGTGCGTGCGTGCGTGCGTGCGTGCGTGCGTGCGTGCGTGCTTGCGTGCGTGCGTGAGTGCGTACGAGCGTGTGTGTGTGTGTGTGTGTGTGTGTGTGTGTGTGTGTGTGTGTGTGTGTGTGCGTGCGTGCGTGCGTGCGTGCGTGCGTGCGTGTGTGTGTGTGTGTGTGTGTGTGTGTGTGTGTGTGTGTGTAAAGACACATTCTTCAGGTCGACAGAGCATCAATAGGTACATAGTAATTCTTCTTCATTTATTGTTTGTCCGCTTTCATCATTTTGATGGTTCTAGTGTGAACTTGGAGAGGGAGGGGGCTGGATACTCACAGTTCGGACAATAGGCCTGTGTGTTGCTGGAAATAAAAGCTACCCCGATGATCAGCTGTGTAGGCAGTCAGGCAAAGGTGAACTAGGAAGAGAAGTAATGAACTGGGGGCTGGGAAGGACATGGGCTGAGGATGGGGGATGGGGGGAGGGGAGGAGTGTTGACTCCGGGATTTGAAGTCTTCCACTGAAGTTGATGAAACTGCCGCACGTTCCAGACAGTTCCAGTGACATATATACACAGTCCTGGGGAAAGGGGATTTTTTTTTTAGTTTACTTTTACAGGTAGGAAGAAAGTGTGCGACTGTCTCGTTTGTCTTGGTGCGTGCCGGGGAGGAGGGTTGGGAGGCTGGACTGGCTTCCACAAGGTGATGATGGCAAACTTCGATGCGGTGAACGTGAAGAGTGTTGCCATCCTTGCCTCAGTTCTTCTCCTGCCTTTTTGGTAGTGGAGTCCAGCGCAGATGGGTGAGCATAATTACGTCAATGCAATATGTATAGCAAGGACCAGCTGGTTCATCACCTGGCAGGTTGAACGACATTGAACCCCCCTTTTTTTTCCCCTGCCTTATCTTACGGGCCACATCAGTGGCCCTGCACCAACACCGCTTGTTTCGGCTCCTCGTCCACAGCCTCAGTCTGGTTTATCCTGACACTGTAAGCACGGTCACTGACGAGGCCGTCGTGAGGCAACCCACCAGAGGAGACACTGCTCTCTGCTGAGTCTCTTCGGTGATGTTCAGTGGTGCCTGTTCTGATCCAACATACGCAGGACACCACGTACTAAGCCCCCTGCTGACGATAATAATAGGTTAATCTCAGAGCGAGGGTGAGTAAAGCTCCCTCTGGAGGGTGCCACCATGTCTGTAAAAAACAACAGTCCCCATGAATTTGCCGATACTGGTGACCCACACTGTCAGATCCTCATCAAGGACAGAGACACAGAGAGAAAATTAAAACTGAGGTCACCATGAGAGATGTACATGAAGGGCCACAGAATCTGAAGCTTTTTATTTCATGCTGATGATACTGTGGTGGTGGGTGATGGTGGTGGTGGTGGTGGTGGTGCTGCTGCTGCTGCTATGAATTTCCATTCTGGTCTGAGACTGCATGACGACAAAGATGTGCTCTACGTTTTTTTCCTAATTCATCTCGGTGGCAACCAGACCTGACAGATATAGACACCTGCAGTATCAGTCAGAGAATTTGAGCAACACTCTAAAGGCTCGTATACATTAAGTGGATGAAAATCGACTGCGTGGTCCCCGTCTTCCAGTTGAACCCACAGCAAACTCAACTCTGCGAGCCGGTCGGGGTAGAAAATTCCCACACATAAATGGCTCTGATGGAATTCGAACCAACGACCTCCTAGTCGGTAGTTCAGTTCTAACCACATTGCCACGGTGGCCTGTACCTTCTTCTTCTTCTTCTTCTTCTTCTTTCTTCTTCTTCTTCTTCTTCTTCTTCCGGTATAGAGCCGGGCCGTTTAGGCGTAGAGGCTCTGCGTTGTGGTGTTGTTGCTTTGCTGTGTCTCAGGCTTAGTTGGCTTGATGAACTGATTTTAAAACTACGTACATGGGGTTTGATGGGAGGGCTTAGGGAGAGACTGGGGGTGGCTGCAGGTAGTGGGGACTGCAGCTGAGGCAGCTCCTGAACGCCTCCAGTGTAGGTGTTGACGTGGTGGTGGTTGGTAATTGGTTCCACTCCCTGATGGTGCGGGGGGAAAGAAGGAGGAGTGGTACAGAACTGGATGGGTTTACCCGCTCCTGGTAGATTTTCTGTGTGCCTCTAGTCTGTTTGTCTGAATGGCGATAGAATGTGGTGGGGATGAGGTCTACCAGCCCGTTGTGAATACGGTAGAGCATCAAAAGCTGTTATGGTGCCGACGCTCTTTGAGACTGTCCCACTTGAGGTGCTCAAGCAGCCGTGTCACGGCGCCTGGTGTCCTGTCGTGGAAATTGTTGCAGGCGTATCTCGCTCTGGACCTTCTCCAGGAGTTGGGTGGCTTGCTGTAGATTTGGATCTCATATGGTGGAGCTGTATTCCAGTGTAGGTCTGACCATGGTGGTGTACGTGGCAGCTTTGATCTCTTGGGTGTAGTCCCTGAAGTTTCTTCTGAGAAAAGCCCACCGTCCTGTTCCCTTCGGTTGCCACTGTTTCCACGTGTCGGGTCCAGGACAGATCATCCGCCATGGTCACGCCTATGTACTTGCTGGAGCTCACCGTGTCCAGTGTTTGTTCGTAATTCGCTTGTGTCTATGTGGAGAGACTCGGATGGTGTTGCACTTGCTTGCATTGAAGCTCATTTGCCAAGTGTTCTCCCAGTCTTCAAGTGGGTGAGGTCGGCTTGTAGCAAGACTTGGTCCTGGCGACTGCAGATCTTCCTGTAGAGGAGACTGTCATCTGCGAACAACCTGGTGTGTGAAGCCTTTATTACATCTGGCAGGTCGTTAATATATGCTAAAATATCAGTGGGCCTAGTACGGTGCCTTGAGGGACTCCAGATAGTACTGCAGCAGGGGGACGAGTGTGCACCTTCGAGGGCCACTGACTGCTGGCTTCTGCCGGTGAGGAACGCCTGGATCCAGCCGAGTGTGTCGTTCCTCACTCCGTAGTAATGCAGTCTGCTCAGTAGGTGACGATGCGGTGCCTTATCGAAGGCCTTAGAAAAATCGAGCAACACTACGTCCACCTGATTTCCCCCGGCTAAGTTTCTGGCAATATCGTGGATGGTTGAAATCAGCTGTGTCTCACATGACCCTTGCTTTCTGGACGATGTTGAACGTTCTCTCTTGCCGTTGTAGAGGCCTGAAACAAGTGAGGCATATTCCAAGTCATGCCTATCTAGGACTTTGTAGGCTTTCTCTTTGAATATAGAATATTTGTGTGCATATGTATATGTATCTACATACACATGAATATATATTTGTGTGTGTTTCGTGGTATGTATGTATATATGCTTCTACATAATAACCTGTATGTTTTTTTAATGTATGGATTTATATATGGTGTATATAGGTGCATTGTACAAACAGACACTCCGTTGACATTGCATTTTAACCACCTTTGTAGGTTATGCGCTGTAACAATTTCATTCAAATGAAGAGAACCTTCACTGCAAGGCGGAATAAAAGATGGGAAAAAAAAGATATATGTGTGCATGCTCCGTCGGAACAGAAAATAACTGATGTAAATTGTGACATCAAAGGACAACACAGCTAGTACGGCGGAATTAGACAATAACATGTACTTAATGCATCCAGCGTATTATGTGTTACTAGTCGTCCCAAAGTTGGAGTGTGTGTTCAGGTCTGTGTACACAGACATGTGCATACTGTGTAAAGCTAACCCACAGACGGTTCTAACACCCCCCTCCCCCCACACACACATACACATGCACGCACGCACGCACGCACACACACACACACACACACACACACACACACACACACACACACACACACACACACAGTGTACACACACACGAGCGCGCGCGCGCATGCCTGTGCGCACGCACGTACGCACACGTACACACACACACACACACACACACACACACACACACACACACACACACACACACACACACACGCACGCGCGCTCTCACACACACAAACACACAGACACAGACACACACACACACACACACACACCACACACACACACACACACACACACACACACACACACACATACCACTGACATCGGGCACGCTAAGCCCTAGGCAACAATGCGAAATGACCTCTTGTGCTTTGGAGGCAACTCTTGCTGAATGCGATGTGTAAAAGCGGATTATCTCCCAGCGAATTTCCGTCCATAGTCTGGTGAGTGCTCTAACACCCACACACACACACACACACACACACACACACACACACACACACACACACACACACACACACACACACACACACACACACACACACATGCATGCATACCTTAGATGCCTCCAAACTGAAGGAACACATTAAAGCACACGTTCTTTTGAGATTGCTTCTGTAATAAGGTTTTATTTCGTTCCCTCATTTGGCGCAGTCTAACCCTCTGGAAACTATTCTGCGCACAGGCAGGGTGTGTGTGTATTGTGTGTGTGTGTGCGTGTGTGTGTATGTGTGTGGTGTCGTGCGTGTGGGGTGTGTTGTGTGTGCGTGTGTGTTGTGTGTTTGTGTGTGTGTGTGGTTGTGTGTGTGTGTGTGTGTGTGTGTGTGTGTGTGTGTGTGTGTGTGTGTGTGTGTGTGAATGGCATAGCCGTGCCGGGAAAGGGAGATGGGGGAAGGAGGGGCGTAAGAGGGGTCTGCACTCACCGACTGCAACCCGGAAGAAAAAAAATCGGGGGGAGAGAGAAGTAAAAGTGTCTTTCTGCACACACACACACACAACACACCACACACACACACCACACACACAACACCACACACACACACACACACAGAGAGAGAGAGAGAGAGGAGAGAGAGAGAGAGAGAGAGAGAGAGAGAGAGAGAGAGAGAGGAGAGAGAGAGAGAGGAAGAGAATTTGTCAAGTAAATTCCTCGACTCGCTTGTGAGTTTATACAAAACTTTTAACTGCTTTAGCTTAACCTGCCAGGCAATGCCAGTGACAACAGTACTGTGACCAAGCAGAGGATCGGACAATGACTCAGTTAAGCCCACTCTTTGTCGTGATGCCATTTACTGGTGCTCCCACTGACAAAAATGAAAAGAAACTAGCGTCGGTCCAAGCTGTGACATCCAATGAATATTTCAGGCTGACACATGCGCTTCAAGAGGAAACAGACTACACCAACTTAAAAACAGATCGCACCTGTGTCGAAGTGTTGTAAAGGCAGAAAGTGACAAGCTAATGGGAGGGGAGGGTGGGGTGGGTTATTAGGGCGGGCGGGGGAGGGGGGGGGGGAGGGGGATCGAGACATAGTGGTTGTGGGAACTGACTGCCCAGCACCCAGCACCCCTTTCCGTGGGGGGGAATGGAGTGGGAGGCTGGGGGTGGGGGGAGGGGGCGAGACACGGGGGATGCGAAAACTGGGTGCACAGCCCCTCCCGCCCCCGCCCTACACACACACACACACAAACACACCACACACACACACACACACACACACACACACACACACACAACTCCCTTCTCCCTTTGCCTCCCATGTTTGTGTCAACAGCGACAGATGTGTGAGCAGCCTGGTTGAACACAGCAAAGGGTTTCCGAGGGTGGGCCGGATTGCTTCCAGCTCGCTGGCTCGGCAGCTGAGGATAGCAAACAATAAAGGCATGAAACATTTGATGATTTGCTTCACTGGGACCTACTGGAGGTAAACGGCTGGTAATTGAAATGATGCGTTTCTGCAAATGACTAACCCGCCAGATGTGTTCTCTCTCTCTCTCTCTTCTCGTCTCTCGCGCCTCGTCCCCTCTCGTCTCTCTCTTCTCTCTCTCCTCTCTCTCCTCTCTCCCCCCTCTCTCTCTCTTCTCCGTCTTCGTTCTCTCTCCGGCGGTACGCACACACCACAAACCGCACGTGCACGCGCGCACGGCATACAAACACGTACAACACACACCAACACCACACACCCACACAACACAACAACGACATACACACACAAACACACGCATACCCACACACAGAGAGAGAGACATAGACACGAGATTTCACCTACACACAACAGACGCACAGAACAGATAGCAGACCTGAACGACAAAGCAGGCAGACTGACAAACTGAGAGAGCAGAGTGAGAAGGAAAAGCGAGAGGAAGAGAGGGGAAGACGACAGACAGACAGACAAAACCGGACGGCAGATGCAGACAGACAGACACGCAGGAAGACGGGACAAACAAAGACTTGTATTACCGAAGTTGTGCAACAAAACCGGTTCTTGAGCTACTACTGTTGTTGCAAACAAACCACAAAACCCCCAGTTTTTCCTTGTGTACATGTTTTCCAGTAAGACATGCAGGTTGGGGTTTTGTTGACAAGGAAGACAGACATGGAATCTCTCATGGTGGGGCTTGGCTGACGTGGAGTGGTCGTGCCTGCGCAGGTCACGTGCCGGAGCGAGGACGC
Organism: Conus betulinus; assembly: GCA_016801955.1. Classification (NCBI taxonomy): domain Eukaryota; kingdom Metazoa; phylum Mollusca; class Gastropoda; order Neogastropoda; family Conidae; genus Conus; species Conus betulinus. The sequence goes on from JADBJO010001031.1 coordinate 214,511, forward strand.
GCTCCGCTGCCCCGAGTGGAATATGGCTGAGTGTTGAGCCCGAGGTAGGGAACGAACAGCTTTGTTGGCCCAATATTGCTGCGACGTATGCACGTGCACATAGTGCGGCGTCGTATATACTCATATATTATATATACCCCACTATCATAGAACTTTCCTCCCTGGAATGAGTACGATCCCAGCGGAACTACCGTCCCTAGGAGCAGGCAATATAAACAGATCTGCCTCGAGAGAGGGATTATGATGTTCCTCTAAATGCAGCTGTTGAAAGGTTTTCATAATTTATGTATATATTTTCTTTAATTTATGTTTCCACTTTCTCCATTTTCACTTCCCCCACCCCCCACCTTTTTTTTTTTTAAGTGTTAATCTTTGCCGTCAGTACTAGAACGAATAATGGAGAGAATTGTTAGACCTGTCACATTGTTTACCCCACTACTTAATTGTTCAGCATTCACACACACACACACACACACACACACACCCACACCCACCACGCCCACACAAACACAATATATATATCTATCTATAGATAATATATTATATATTATTCAATAATAAACAAAAGGCTTGCTCTCAGCTTAGATTGAAGAAATAGGGGGGAGATAAGCATTCCTATCTGCAGTGGTGTTAATTCCTGCCTAAAACTAACAGTATGTGCTTGAGAGGGTGAGTGGGAATAATAAATGCTTCTCAAAATGAGCTTTCATCACGTGTTATAGTTCTTCCAAGGTGATACTAGGATGAGTCGATCCCCGGACGAAAAGGCCTAGGGAGAGGCAATACATATAGATGGCTTCCGAGAGGGTTTACGATGGTTCCCTCAAGGCAGCTAGTGACGGGTCTCTTCTTATTTTGTATACATCCTACTCTCATTTTTCCTCATCTTCATTTTTTTTTCCCCTGAGGGGTTGACCACTTAGGGTGTTCTACCACGCTGGCCAAAATGTCACGTGCACCTCGTTGCCGGGATGTCCGAGGCCTGGGGGAGGAGACTGCCACAGAGAGCTGACGACCAACGATAGTGACACCGACTACGACCAATCACAGCAACGCCAAAAACTACACAGACTAAAGTCTAGGAAACCTTATCCTTAGGGGCCTCAGACCAACAGGATCTTAATCTTACCCATCAATCCAAATCAATAGTGGAGAAACTGATCGTCAATGAGTTTCCTTTCTTTTTCTTTCTCTTTTAAGTATACAGGATCATACTACCTTCAACAAGACAACATTTTACTGGTTTTACACCATTTTTAAGAGAGAACAGTGTCTTTCATGTAGTAAACAGAAATCATTACTCATTTCACTAAAGGATGTGGGTACTGACACGCGGAAACAGTCATTTTTACGTTAGAAATACTGTTTCATTTAACTTATTTCATGTTCTCATTCCAGTCAGACGTCGGAGGGGGTGGGGAATGGGTGGGGATACGGGTGAGGTTTCCAGATTGTCGCCATGTCAAGATAGATGTTAAAAAAGCAACAACCTTCCAAACGTAATAAAAACGAGTTTAAATTATTTTTACACACACACACATGCTCGCGCGCGCGCACGCACACACGCACGCACGCACGCACGCACGCACGCACGCACACACACACACACACACACACACACACACACACACACACACACACACACACACACACAAATAATATGATGAAAAATGATTACTTCTTTTACAAGAGTCGAAATGACAATGGGTACTGCTATTGCTAGTGCTACTGATACCACTTCAATTGCTGCTGCTGCTATCACTATTACTACAGCTGCTGCTGCTGCTGCTATCACTATTACTACAGCTGCTGCTGCTGCTGCTATCACTATTACTACAGCTGCTGCTACTGCTATTACTGCTACAACTACAACTACGACTACTACTTCTGATGATGATGTTAATGACAGAAATAACATCCGATGGAATATATCTTAACAGGATCTTCATGACTGCTGTTAAGTACTTACGTCCAACGTCATATAAACCTCAACACTTTGAGAAACAAGCTTCTTGTGAATGGCTCATCACACAGTACATCCCGTGCATCCGTATGACCCTTGCGAAAGATACAAGCGTGTGTAAAATGAGCGACCTAAACTGGTACAAACCCGTTTCTTCTCTATAGTCCCCGGTGACAGGTTGACCGTTGACTCTCGGGACAGATCTGGGAAAAAAAATGTTTATTGTCCATTTGTGTGTTTCAGTCCTCGTGCCAGAGGTCTTTGATGTATGCACCCTCTGTGAAACTTTGGGTTTTCGGGGGCCTGTGTAGGGGATAGATCAGTGATCTGGACAATTGCTTTATTTATGGCATTCTTGGAAAGATGATCACCCACCTCATTGCCTCGATGCCCAACATTTTCGGGGAATCAAGCGAAAACTATGTTTCGCCTATTAGATTTGAGAAAGTTGAAAGTTAAGAAGAAAAAGAAAAAAAAAATTAAGGAGTTCAGCAAGATTATGTTCATGGCCAACCATACAATGCAATACAATGCAATACAATACAATACAGTACAATACAAAACGACACAGTACAACACTTTGCAAAACAATAGAACAAAAGACAATGCAATGCAACGCAGTACAATAAGCATAACAATACAATATCTGACACAAATGAAATGTGATACAATTCAACGCAAAAGGATGCAGTGCAAGGCAACTTAGAGCAATGCAAAACACAAGACACTACAGTCATTCCACACGATGCGATTTCATAGAATTCAACGCACCACAACATATGGCAAAACTGCAACGCAGCACAAAAACGCATCTAAACAATGCAATTTAATACAATTCAGTGCAACACAGAGCATGGTTGCCGCACAAAGTACAATAAAACACAATACAATACAATACGATACGATACGTTACGATACGATACGATACGATACGATACGATACGACACGACACGACGACACGACACGACACGACACGACACGACACGATACGATACGATACGATACGATACGATACGATACATAATACAGAACAGAGCCATGAAGGCCTTGTTCTGCAGTGCGTCCTATGCGCGCAGGGCGAGCAAAGAGGACAGAGCATAGTGCAGGCCTATCATCAGGCACAGAGCATGCAATGTGAACAAGATGCAAAGCATGTAAACATACTCTCAGTAAGTAGTAGTACAACAAAAAGAAAAATACATATCTATAAATCAGTCACTATAGCACTTTCTCTCCCCTTTTGGTGGTAGAAATTTTTGTGTCTGCTGCTCTCACAAAGAACAGCTCAGATGTTATCCGGATCACTTCCGGGCAGACGATGGCGGCGACACTTGCCGGCGACAGAACCATGGCCGGAAATGACGCCACTATCCCAGCTTGCACCATGACACGTGAGATCCCATCGGATGCACATGGCTTGATAATACGACCGGATCAAGCAGGCTGAGAGCGTCATCATGGTTGATGCAATGAACACACCACCACCACCACCACCACCACCACCACCAGCGTCATCATCACTATTGTCAATATCATCATCGCCGTTGTCATCGTCGTCTTCGTCGTGGTAGTCGTCATCATCATCATCATCATCATCATCATCATCATCATCATCATCATCATCCATCATCATTATCAGCATCAGCATCAGCGAGATCGTCGTCGTCGTCGTCGTCGTCATCCTCCTCCTCCACCACCACCACCACCACCTCCTCCTCCTCCTCCTCCTCCTCCTCCTCCTCAAGAGAATTGATTATATTACAACACACCACAACCGTGTGCACACTTTCGTTTATCTTTGTTTACATTCCACGGTCATTTAAAACCAAATAATTTTTTTTTCTATAAGACAGTGAGCAATATCCACATTGTTCACTACATAAGGTAATTGTCATCTTAAACAATACATTTCTATAAACAGTGAGCAATATCGACATTATTCACTGCATAAGATATCTTAACCAATACATTTAATTTGTTTCATTCGCAACTAAATCTCACTGTTTACAGAAATCTTACTGTTTATAGAAATGTATTGTTTAAGATGATAATTACCTTATGTAGTGAACAATGTGGATATTGCTCACTGTCTTATAGAAAAAAAAATTATGTGAACAGTATATTTTTTAGACAGCAATAAATCAAAATTTATAAGCAACGAGTTATACCCCCGACATGATTCAAGACATAAATGCATTTTCACCCCTAAACAATTTATGATTATAGACAACGTTTCTCTACTTCCAAAACATGAAATATCGTTTGATACTCTTTTTCTCTCTGCAGAAATAAATCAAAATGTGTAAGCAACGAATTAGGCTATACCCCCCATATTCATTAATGACGTAAACGCATCCCCCCCCCCCCCCCCCCCCCCCCCCAACCCCCCCCCCCCCCCCCCCCCCAATAAACATCCAAAACCCCCCAAAAAATTCACGATTATTGAGAATATTTATCGAATTCTAAAACATCAGATATCGTTTATTTTCTTTTCTTTTCTTGTTTTTTTTTTTTTTCTTTTACCGTCTTTCTTTCTCTCTTGAATTTTTGTATTTGTTGTTGTTGTTATTGTTAATGTTGTTGTTGTTGTTGTTGACAAAAGGCATATGCTGGCATATATGTGCATTTCGGCGCGTGTCACTGTTAAAACGAAAAATTAAGAGACTACGGGCAGAGATATTATAAGACATAGTTTGAGTAAGTGAGTTCTTTAATTTAGAGTCTGTTCACACTTAGAGTGATATTAGACTAAAAAATAAATAAATAAAATAAATGAAACAAAGGGAGCAAGGGGAAGGGGAGCATTTATATAAAAAATCTATTAATTTGATGCATGGAAGCACTTTTGCTATCTGCACGATTTCTGGTTTGTGTGTTATTGCTTTGATAGAATCGTGTGCAGTCACATCCACGTTCGATTCTTTATACAATGGAGTTAAGATAGAACAAAGAAAAAGAATATGGTCCATTGATAGAAGATTTGAACAATCACATGCTACACTTGGCAAAACTTGGTTTTCCACGAGTTCAGTCGAAGCATGTATAGTTTGGTGAGATTAACGTCCTTTTCCCCAACTGAAACTGTCAAGGACAAGTTGATCGCCGAGATCTCCATCAAGGAAGCTGGCAGAACAGGACGCATCACGTAGCCCCGACAATACACAATGATTGTCATAAACAAAAGAGACGCAGAGGTGTAAAACAAAGACGAAACGTAAACGCTTTAGAGTCTAGTTCAGTGTCTTTCCGTTTAAAATCCACCACATTTTCAATTATCCAAGATAATTATTAATTGTCTTAAAAGGCTACAGGTCACAGGACAAACCTTTCACATGTTCGGCTTTTTTGTTAGTTGGTTTTTGTCCCCATGCACCAAAGTTAGAAACATCCTCTGATTGGTAGTTGACGACCCTGACATTATCACTCTCGCTCCTGTACAGGTCACACGCCACAATTAGGATTTTGCACTAAATCACTATATAATCCATGTAAGTGTTTTGAGGCCTGCCATAAGTTTGAGCCAGCAGATAATGTTAAATGGATAAATGATCATAAGAACAGCTCCACACCAATTATTTCCCTTGTTTGGGGGGTTTCCACCGCTGAAATCACATGCAATCTTCAAATACATTACTTTCCCCTTAGCTGACGTCACATTTCAGGCCTTTGCACTCACCCGTGACCCTATCTTTGCGCCAGCTGGAAGCCCCCACATAGTCCCATTCTTCTGATTTTAATCTGTCTGCTTGGAGGCACCTGGCTTGTCCCATATGAAAGAAAACGAGGGGAATCAGCTTACATACACAATTAAAATTCTCAAAACTAATTAATTAAGGCAGTCTATAAAATACTCGACCCCTAAGCAAGGCCTTGGAGCATTAATTTCTGGTGTACAGCCTTCCGAAACTGAACTTCCAACTTCTTGTGCAGGCATCCGGTCCGGAACAACTTTCCCCGCCGGATGCAATGGGTCGGTACTTCCTGTTACTGGCTGCTGTCCTGTCACTCACTCACTTCAAACGCTGTTCACTTCACAGTGAAAGCCATTCTCTCGCTACTCTAGGTAGAACTAGTTGTTGCTCATCCCCCCACCTCCTCCCAACTCCCCCGCCAATTTCCTTCGTCCCCTACTCCTATTCCCCCTATCCCTGTTCTCCCCTCTTCCCATCCATATATACATCCTTTTCTCCCCCCCCCCCCCCCCCCCCCCAACCTTTTCTTTACACCTGCATACACTAAATCTCGACATCGTTTTGCCTCGTCCCGACCCCCCCCCCCCCTCCCCCTGCTCCTTTATCCCCCCTCTCCCTTTCCTTCGCAGTTATTTCTGTCTTACAACCCATCTTCTTTCTCCTTCTTCCCTGCAATAATTTGTTACAGGTCTGATCATATTCCTTTAGACCCGTTTCGAATTCCGATATAACGTCTTTTTTTTTGTTTTGAATATTGTCGAAATAAAAATGCGGCTAATGCGGCTATGTAGCACAACAACGATTCAGTCTTCATCTGCCCTGTACGCTGAGTTACCATGCCAAGAGGAGAAACGTTGAAAGCAAACCAAACCCAAAACAAAAAACAACTTCTGGATTTGAGCAAGAAGCAAGAAGGACAGGGACACACACACACACACACACACACACACACACACACACACACACACACACACACACACACACCACACACACACCGCACAGAGAGAGAGAGAGAGAGAGAGAGAGAGAGAGGAGAGAGAGAGAGAGAGAGAGAGAGAGAGAGAGAGAGCATACAGAACGCGCTTTATGTGTCAGATAAGGTCGTAGTTTCAGTGTGCAACGGGCTTTCTCTTCTTTAAACATTTCCCAGGAATTGAGCATCTTACAGTAATGTCGCTTGATTTGGTGCAGAAGTCAAACATCGATGCTGATCTTCGCTGTAGTTGTAGCAGTCTGGGCAATTTGGAGTTTGAAAGGGTTTAAAGAGCTCTGGTCAGTAAGACTGTAATCCCATCGTCTACCAGATCGGTAGTCAAATGGTTAAAGCATTTGCCTGGGGAATTAACGGTGAGTTCGAACCACCCATGAGGTCGGATTTTTACGGCTTGAAAACGTCTCTGTCTACCCAGCAATAAAAGGGAGCCTGATGACGATGATGATGATGACGATTCAGTTCAGGGAAGGTTAAATGCGGCGGCAGAAGAGAGGTGGGCTACGTCTTACAGAATGCCGTGCCCCGAACACGATGATTTTCTGATGGTTTTTGGTCACAGCGGTTACTAGACTGTTGGACTTGCTCTTTTGAATAGAGTTTTGTCAATATCTGAAGAAGCAATCGCAGCGCTCCCACAACTGCCAGTGAAGGAATCTCTGGCAGATCCGCCCTCCAGTGCAGAGACTGCGAAGGCTTTGAAGCAGACCACGTCAGGTAAAGCGCCAGGAGCAGATGGAACTCCAGCAGACATCTACAAGAATAGCGGCGAGGCACTCCTTGAAAAAGCTGACGAACCTCCTTCAGTCCATATGGCAAAAGGGAGAAGTGCCCCAAGGCTTCAAAGACGCCAGTATTGTACACATCTACAAGAGGAAGGATCATTAAGTGTCACATGACATGTGACAGTCATCGTGGGATTTCTCTCTCCTGTGCATCGCAGGAAAGATTCTTGCCAGAGTCATCTAGAACAGACTCATCACCCACGTAGCAGACTCCACAGTCCCTGAATCACAGTGCAGGTTTCGCGTAGGCAGAGGCACAACTGACATGGTATTTGCTGTTCGCCAGCTACAGGAGAAGTGTCGTGAGCAGAATCAGGAACTCCATATGGTGTTTGTTGATCTCACCAAGGCCTTCAATACCGTTAATCGGACTGGCTCGTGGAAGATCCTTCACAAGTTTGGTTGCCCGGAAAAGCTCATCTCACTGATAGTTTCATTCCATGATGGCATGCAGGTGAGGGTGCAAGAAAATGGAGAGACCTCTGACCCGTTCCCAGTGAAAAATGGAGTGAAGCAGGGATGCGTTTTAGCTCCCACCCTCTTTTCCACTCTGTTTGCCGCAATGCTGATTGATGCATTCCGGGACTATGACAAGGAGGAATACATCTAGTTACGTTCAGATGGCACGCCCTTTAACCTTCGACGACTTCAGGCCAAGACCAAAGTATCTGATGCCCTTCTAAGAGAGTTCCTCTTTGCAGATGACTGTGCACTGGCCGCACACTCCCATGAAGACATCCGATGCATCACAGATCGCTTTGCAAGGGTCTGTCAACGCTTTGGACTTACAATCAGTCTTGGTAAGAACGAGGCCATGTTCCATCCTTAACCATTCGTTGCTAGCAGTGCTTCACCACCATCACCTGCCGTCATCCACAACACAGAGAGATAAAAACTGTGGACAAGTTCTGCTATTTGGGCAGCACTGTAAGCAGCAATGGGTTTCTGGATACAGAATGATGCTGCGCATCTCAAAGGCCAGCTCTGCCTTTGGCAGACTCTCAAAGAGTCTGTGACAAGACCGTGACATCAGATTGTGCACAAAGGTTGGTGTGTACAGAGCTATGGTTCTGAGTGCTCTCCTCTACTGTTGTGAGACGTGGACCACGTACCACTGACACATCCAACAACTCGAATAGTTCCATCAACGATGCTTCCGCAAGATCAGCAGCATCAAATGGCAAGACAG
>JADBJO010001031.1:228131-240631 GCA_016801955.1 Conus betulinus
GCTGGTTTTGTGCAGATGGCAGGAACTGAATTTGCTTAAGGATAACAGTGAAAGATTTATCTTAACAATTCCTTTGCAACGTACCTGATGTTTTAAGCCTATCCACTGCTAAATCTGGACAGGCATTCAGCGAAATAGTTATCGTTTACAGCTACTTTTGCACCGTACCTGAGCCAAACCTATCTACTGTTAAATCTGGACACAAACTTCAGTGAAAGATTTATCTTTCACAGGTCCTTTTGTACCGTATATAATGTTAAAACCTATCTGTTGCTACATCTGAACAGACACTCAAAGTATATCAGGCCTTACAGGCTTGGTATTTGTGAAATTGCCAAGTATTATTACCGTCATTCTTCTCATAGTAAATCGGATCTGATATGTCCACTTTGCGAAGGGATACAGAAATTGAACTGCATTTTGTGTTGTGGTGCCCTGTCTTGGAAAAAATATGAGCTCAGTTTATACTGTTCAAGTTTTATAAATGTCGAAGTCCATTTAGATTGGCACTTCGTCTGGCATGTACTCACAAGCAAAGCGTTGATTCCTTTCAATCTATGTATTCAAAGCATTCAAATTGCGATCATGTTTTCTGTCATGAAGTAGCATTCTGAATGAGTGTGTTAGTTATGCGTGCATTTAGTTGCTTGGGTGCTAAGATGACCGTAATTAACTAGCAAACCCACATCATTGGGGCCATTGGCCTAAACATGAATTCTGTGTCTCTCTTCTGAATCTCTGTCTCGCTGTGTGTGTGTGTGTGTGTGTGTGTGTGTGTCTGTGTGTGTGTTTCACACACACTCACACACACACCCACACACACACACACACACACACACACACACACACACACACACACAAAGCATTTAGAGTTGTCAGTTTACGTCATTTTACAGCGCCCATCTTCACCCCCTCAGCCCCCTTCTCCTCTCACTCCCTTCCCTAGGTCTGTCTGGCCTTCTTTCTTGCAAGCAACACTACAATAAGACGCACAACGCTGACAACAAATAATGTGGCAGAAGACTTTGACGTAGCACAGTCGCCCTCCTCCTTCCCTACCCTTCCCTTTCCCATCATGTCTGATAGGAGCGTTTGTCGTGAAAACCTTCGTTGACCACTCTCACCGCTACAAAGGAAGCCGCCACCACTCTGTCTTCCTTCCACCACTCAAGCCTGTTTCCCCAGTGAGAGTTCTGAAAGGCTGCCGCCCGTCCTATCAGTTCATATTCCATGAACCCAATCAACTGGCAGGATGTCTTGTTGGTGTGCATGCCTGCGCGTGTCTTTTCCCACTACATTACGTCACACGTTATCCACTACATTACGTCACACGTTATCCACTACATTACGTCACACTGCACTTGTTGGGAAGTGACGGTCTGCTTCAAGAATACAACCATCCCCCCCCCCCCCTCCCCCCCCCCCCCCCCCCCCCCCCCCCCCCCCCCTAATGATTTTTATCGGCTGTCCTGTTGCACGGCCACTGGACTACAAGGCAAATGATCGGAACATTCGATCCCTTTATGATGAGGTGGCCGGAATAGTTCAGTTGGTAGAGCGCCGGACTCGTAATCTTGGTGATTCTGGGGTTGCGGGTTCGAATCTCCGCCGGGGCGTTTCGGTAGGCCTACAGTGGGATTTTTTCCTCGGAGTTAACATTGGTTCTGACTCCATTTTCCATACAGTCCTTCCAATGAGACTGTAAACCGAAGTACCATGTGTGAACGCACGCATAATATCTTGCACACACGTAAAATCCCATCACCAACATTCGGAAGTGTAGGGCAGTCTGGCCGTTGGTATGTGACACGTTACGCATAGCATGCACCATGCGTGAGAGATGGGAAAGAATGAAGGAAGTAAGGAAATTGAGTGAACGATATTGAACGATATTGACTGGATGACACGGGAAACGACTGAATGAAGCGCCAGCTGGCAGCTCTTCAGTCGGCACCATCCAGGTAGGCAGCTAGTTGTGTAAACGAGTGTTGATTGTAAAGCGCTCCCTCTTGGTCTCTGGTCGCTTGGTCTCAGCCATTATACAGGTATATATAAGTGATGATGATGATGATGATGATGATGATACTATTACGTGAAGTGAGGAGATGCCAACCCAAGCAAACACAGACTAATTCTATTGAAGTTCTGGTATACACAAGTAAAGCTGGCGTGTTAAATGGTACTTAACTTATTTTAAATTCTGTTTGTCACTCTGAGCACGAACACTTGCAAGTTGCACAAGGTTAACAGCGAATTACTTCTGAGCCATCCTTGTGTGTTTGTTCAGTTCGGTGGTTTATTTAACGTCTGTTCACCATTGATGATATTAGATGAAAAATAATATAAAACGTCATCTCTAACAAAGCTTAACCTAAAAAAAACATTTTGAATTAGTGGTAAAAACAAACACGTATCAAAGCAACTTGGCAATTTTAGATCGTGTGATAATAGTAGCAATGTTTATAATAGAAGGGCTGGACAATATTTGACTGATATCTTGGACGCTGATATCAATAGAATTTTCTTTATAAATTGGAGTTAAGACACAACATTCTATCAACAAATGATGCACTGAAAAAGGCTTACCACAAGTACAAAAAACATGGCAAGAATATTTTGTGTTCCATGCATTTAACTTGAGTTTTGTTACTATCTTGGAAATGTGACGAGGACAAGTATTTACATATTTGAGATTTTCTCCACAATTTCTGTTAAAAACACAATTTTCTAACTTTAGCAACATTTCTGTCGATGATGTTTTCAGTGAAGATAATAAATTAAAATCAAGGCAATGTTTAGCTCCAGTTTCAGCAAGTATATCTGCTGCTTCATTCCATTTCAACCCACTATGAGAGGGAACCCAGCAAAAGTCAATACATATTCCATGAATCCTTACACAGTGTATGAGGTGATGAATATCGAAAAGTTAATCTTTCCGAGCCTTACCATCCCAATGTTCCAGAGACTGCAAGACAGATTTGAATCAACACATATGAGAATATTATGAAAAGGCATGGGAGCGTTATAAATGTAGCTCAAAGCCATCAATATTGCATATAATTCTGCTGTAAATATGGAAAACCCTTTGCCAAGATTTAGAAAGAGTAGGGGTTAGTTGCCGCCAAGGACATTGACAAACAAGGTACAGGACAAGACACGATGCATTTCGACCTCTTGGGTCTTCTTCAAGTAAAAAAAAAAAAAAAAAAAGAAAAAAAGAAGGATAGATCACATTTAACATTTAGGACAGTACAAACAAAGAACGAAGAGAGACTTATCTGATGTCCATGTGGTGTGCTGTGAAGAATGGCCGACAGAAGGAATGACAGAGGGGATTATGGGAGAGAGAAAAGGAGGGGGGGGGGGGGGGGGGGGGGGGGGGGTTGCGTGAAGGGAGGGGATGAGTGAGGCGATGGGGTTGTGTGGTTAGTTTAGTGGGGTGGGGTGGTATATGTGACGGTTTGTGGTTAAGGTGAATTGATAATAATTCTAAGAGGGGGGGAGTTTGATACACACACACACACACACACACACACACACACACACACACACACACACATATATATATATATATATATATATATATATGTGTGTGTGTGTGTGTGTGTGTGTGTGTGTGTGTGTGTGTGTTAAAATAGGATGGTAAAAGGAAGTTACCATCCTATTTTTAACAGATGTTGCTCCCCAAGGGGTTGAGCACTTTAAGAATTTTATTAGGCATTTTAGCAGTATTCTTATATATATATATATATATATATATATATATATATATATATATATATATATATATATATATATATATATAATAATTGTGTTGCCAACCCAACAACAACTCCAAAAAAGTGCTCAAACAAATAAGTAGAAGAATAAAATGAGACTAACTGTAATAAAAGGGGAGGGTGAGGGTGGGGAGTAGGGTAGAGTGTGTGTGTGTGTGGGGGGGGGGGGGGGGGGGGCAAGAGAAGGAGGGCTCATATATCTCCATCCACTATGAGGTGGGGGGGGGTGGGGGGGGGAGGTTCATACAAATAATAGTGCTGTTGAGAAAGTAAACAATGCTGTGGGGATGTTTATTGTAACAGGTGCAATAATGTGTTGGCGTTAATGTGCAGATGTTGGTTGAGAAGAGATAGCAATGCTCAATAGTGCCCTCTAAACAATAAATGCCTCCACAGCATATTGTATACCAAGCCACTGTAAAATCAGAGAACACTGAAGAAACATATATAGGTATCACTGAAAACCAGTTTAAAACTAGATATGCAATCATAAACAGTCATTTAACAAAGAAAGATACAAAAATCAAACAGAATTGAGTAAATATATTTGGAAACTCAAAGATAAAAAATAGATTACAACATATCCTGGAAAATCTCAAAAAGATGTAAATTTATGCCTAACAGAAAATATATGATCCTATGCAAACCAAAATTAGCAACCCTAAACACTAGGATAGAAATGGTTAACAATTGCAGACACAAATGGAAGTTCCTATCAGGGAGCAGAAATCAAAAACACATGAAAAACACTGACCGCACGTGATGGCAGACAGCGAACACGTATATAAAAAAAAACACCGACAACACCGACCCCCCATACCCTGACGACTGCACCAGCAAGAAACAGCGCTGTAGGTTTTAGCTTTTACATTTTAATCAAAGTTTTAACAGATGCCGCTCCCAACCCGGTTGAGCACTTTTTTAAAGTTATTGTTTGTTTAGCAACACAATTATTTTGACTGCTCCTCACGTTGAGCGCTCTCTAAACCAACAGATTTTAAAATGGATAAATCAACTTCAAACAGTCCACTAAAAAAATATACCTTTCGCCAAACCACAATGCTACATGAAAAAAATGATAGAACACAGAAAAGTTTATCAAAAACATGAGATGGAAAGCATTCTTCTTCCTAAACCCCAATGCCAAGAAAGAAGATAAAAACACCTATGACTTCAAAACATGGCGAGCACCACCAGCCATCGAGGAAATGAGAACATTTGAAGACAAAATGAAAAGAATGATAGCTAACATAGAATTCAAAAAATCAAACAACGAATTTCAAACATCGTTAAAAAACGAAATCAAACTAATCCAAAACGACAGAAAAATATTTGTGAAAGCAGACAAAACCAGTAATTTTTTACAAAATGGAATCTAAAGAGTACTCACAACTCCTTGATAAAAACATCCAAAAAATTACAAAAAAACTGACAAAGTTACATATGACCACATTAGGAAAAAAGAAAAGGAGCTTGTACAGCAATGGACCTAGTGATAGAGTAGAGAGAGACAACAGCAGAAAGAGAAGCTTTTTTATAACACTCAAAGACCATAAACCTAATTTTTTGAACAACCCAACTTGTAGATTGATAAACCCATCCAAATCCGAATTAGGAAAAATCAGTAAAAGCATTTTAGAGAAAACCATAAAAAAAATATAAGAGAGAACACCGAATTTAACCTCTGGAAAAATACATATGAAGTTATACAATGGTTTAAAAAACCTCAACAAGCAGAAAACACAGTCTTTATAACATTTGATGTAGTAGATTTTTATCCGTCTATAGATGAAGAGCTGCTCGCCAAAGCTATAAAATTTGCCAACAAATACACTGAATATCAGGGTTAGAAATGGAAATCATTTTCCATACAAAGAAAACTTTACTCCACAGCAAAAACGAGACTTGGACCAAGAACACCAGGAAAAGTTCACTTTTGATGTCACTATGGGATCGTATGATGGTGCCGAAACCTGCGAACTTGTCGGACTATTCATGCTATCTAACATTCAAATAAACTTGGAAAACAAATTGGACTGTACACAGAGATGGCCTCGCTGCACTGAGTGATAGCCCTAGAAACATTGAAATAAGAAAAAAGAATTGTGCAAAATCTTCCACGACCAAAATTTAAAAATCACCACAGAAGCTAACAAAAAGATAGTGAATTATTTAGACATCACGTTAGACCTCAACCAACATACATTTAAACCATACAAAAAACCAAATGACACACCTGTCTATGTAAATATCAAAAGTAATCACCCACCTTCCATACTCAAACGATACCTAGAGGCATAAACAAGAGATTATCTAATCTGTCATGTAATGAAACAGTATTTAACAACACTGCAGCTGAATACCAAGAAGCGTTACACCAAAGTGGCTACAACTACAAATTACACTATGACCCAGGAAATGATATGAGCAGACACAAGAAGAACAGAAAAGGAAAATCATATGGTACACCCCCCCCATACGATGGAAGAGTTAAAACAAACGTTGGGAAAGAATTCTTTAAAATTCTGACATCTTCTTTCCCAAAAGAGCACAAACTGTTTAAGATATTTAACAGGCACAACATCAAATTATCATACTCATGTATGCCGAATCTCAAAAACATCATTGATTCAACCAACAAAACGAAAAGCAGTGCAGAGACAAACGAGGGGAAGAACGGAAATTGCAACTGTACCAAGAAACAACAGTGCCCTCTAACAATAAATGCCTCCACAGCAATATTGTATACCAAGCCACTGTAAAATCAGAGAACTGACTGAAGAAATATATAGGTATCACTGAAAAAACCAGTTTAAAACTAGATATGCAAATCATAAACAGTCATTTAACAAAGAAAGATACAAAAATCAAACAGAATTGAGTAAATATATTTTGGAAACTCAAAGATAAAAAAATAGATTACAACATATCCTGGAAAATCTTAAAAAGAGCTGCATCATACAATAACATTTCAAAAAGATGTAATTTATGCCTAACAGAAAAATATATGATCCTATGCAAACCAAAATTAGCAACCTAAACACTAGGATAGAAATGGTTAACAATTGCAGACACAATGGAAGTTCCTATCAGGGAGCAGAAATCAAAAACACATGAAAAAAACACTGACCGCACGTGATGGCAGACAGCGAACACGTATAAAAAAAAACACCGACAACACCGACCCCCCCATACCCTGACGACTGCACCAGCAAGAAACAGCGCTTTTGAGTTTTCCAAATATATTTACTCAATTCTGTTTGATTTTTGTATCTTTCTTTGTTAAATGACTGAGACAAGACAAGACAAGACAAAATTCTTTATTTACGAGGATAATAGATAAGCACTGATGTGCTTTTTTACATCCAGTCCTCGCCCTGAATAGGGTCAACAATATAAAATAAGATGAGGTAACAAAGGAAGCATGCAAAAGTGACTAGAACTACAATACAATACGGGATTAAACTTAGAACAAAATAAAATAATAATAATAATAAAAATAAATAAAAAAAAAAAAATTAAAAAAAAAATAGAGAGACAGACAGACAGACAGATATACAGACAGGCAAAGAGAGAGACGCAGGAGCGAAGGGAGTGTGGAGTAAAGGTGCAGAGAGAGAGAGAGAGAGAGAGAGAGAGAGAGAGAGAGAGAGAGAGAGACAGAGAGAGAGAGAGAGAGAGAGAGAGAGAGAGAGAGAGAGAGAGACAGAGAGACAGACAGACAGAGAGAGAGAGAGAGAGAGAGAGAGAGAGAGACTGACAGACAGACTGACGAACAGACAGACAGACTGACGGACAGACAGAGAAACACACACACACACACACACACACACACACACACACACACACACACACACACACTCCAGACAGACTGACGGACAGACATAGAAAGAGAGACAGAGACACAGACAGACAAACAGAAAGACAGACACACACACAGAGAAACATCCCGGCCGGTGGGGGGCGGGGCAGTCTTTGTCACACGATAGAAGAAGCACGGAAGAAATCGGTGGGCGAAAACACGAAACCCCACCACGTCAACTCATTCCAATCGAAGAGAGACGACGACGGACCAGCAGGAAAGAAAACTGCCGTGGCTCCACTCGTCTACTCGAGCGAGAGCGAGCGAGTGAGGGCTTTTGTTGCCATAGTAACCGAGCTATTTCAATCCATCCTTTTCCACTCTCTCGCCTGCTCGGGGCAAGCTTTCACCTCCTATTCCTACTGACATGTCAGAGCGCTTCAGCCAGCCGCCAGATTCAAGGGGAAAATGTGTAGTTCGATAAATTCCCTTGCTCGCTGGCGATAAGATGGTCAGGGAGGAAGGAAGGAAGAAAGGAAGGAAGGAAGGAAAGGGATGAGATGGTGGGAGTAAAAGAGGAGTTGGAGGGAAAACATGGAAAGGGGGAGGGAAGAAGGGGGGGGGGGGGCAGGAAGAGGAAGGGGGGGGGGGGGGGGGGTTAGTTTGATTTGGGCCCCCACACGGTCAAAGAAAACAGGGGCTGCCGGTGAAGAGAGAGAGAGAGAGCCGGTCAGGCAGGATGGTGTGGTGGGTAGGTAGGGGGTGGTGCTGGGGGGTGGGAGATGGGTGGTGGGAAGATTGGAAAGGGTCACCCTCTCCTTTTCTTTTTTTTCATTGATTTTTTTTTTCAAATTTGTAAAGAGTAGTCCCTTTTTTTCTTTTTTTTTTCATCGTTCTTTCGTTCGTTCTTTCTTTCTTTCTTTCTTTTTTTTTTTAAAAAAACTCTGTCTCCCACGCTTAAGTGTAGGTTTTCTCTGTCTCGAGTCTCTGTGTTACCCGTCTTTTTTCCTCTGTGTTACCGTCCCTCCTCTCTCTCTCTCTCTCTCTCTCTCTCTCTCTCTCTCTCTCTCTCTCTCTCTCTCCCATGAAAGGGACTGTTGGCCAATAGTCATTAAATTTCAGAGTTCAAATGTCTGAGTTCTCTCTCTCCCTGTCTCTCTCTCTCTCTCTGTCTCTCCCTCCCTCCCCCATGAGAGGGGCTGTTGGACTATAATCATTAAATTTCAGAGTCTCTCTCTCTCTCTCTCTCTCCTCTCTCTCTCTCTCTCTCTCTCTCTCTCTGTGAGACTGCGCAGTGTGCGTGTGTGACCTGAACCTAAGACCCAACATGGTGACATATTTTCATTAACACAGACTGTGGCTTATTACGTTTGGAACAATGATTTTATACGGCCCCTTATACAGTGCCTCTGTTTTCTGTTTATATCATGCAATCGTAATACATATTTTGCAAGTATGGATTTTGTAGATCGTCGTCGTTGTGTTCATTTTTGAATTGTCTAAGCAAGTTTGTATCCGGTGAATCTTCAGATATTTGTTTTGTTTATTTCCAGTCTTAACAAGTCGATGCTGGGGAAGCTCACATCTACAAAATTCGATGGCAGGAGAAAGATCCGAAACGAAGATCTGTGGGAGCGTGCGGGACAGGAACCAGTGGCCAAGCAGATACTGCGAAGGAAGTGGGGCTGGATCGGACACACCCTCAGGAAGCCAGCGTCCAGCACCACACTCCAAGCCCTGACCTGGAACCCGCAGAGGAAAGAGGAAGAGAGGCCGCAACAGTTTGGAGGCGAGACACGGAAGCAGAGCTGAAGCAACAAGGGACCAACTGGACTGGAATGACCAGAACAGCCCAGAACAGAGTGCGATGGTAGTGTGGGCGCTAGTGCGTGCGTGCGTGCGTGCGTGTGTGTATGCGTGCGAGTGCGTCCGCGCGGTCTTTCGTATACACACTGTGGCGCGATGTCTGGGGTGCACATTTCCCTGAAGTGCAAATGACTTTGTTCACCCACTCCAATGTCCACCTCGACAGACCAGGGACGGACAGACAGACCATAACCTTTCCTTGCACACTAATAAGCAACTTTCCTTCCTTTGATGTAAAACCCACACAAACACTTTGGGTAATTATCTGCATGTCTTCTAAAACAATGTTTCGTTGC
Source organism: Conus betulinus (assembly GCA_016801955.1). Taxonomy (NCBI): domain Eukaryota; kingdom Metazoa; phylum Mollusca; class Gastropoda; order Neogastropoda; family Conidae; genus Conus; species Conus betulinus. The sequence goes on from JADBJO010001031.1 coordinate 237,875, forward strand.
TGGTCTTTATTTACCTTGCATAATGCGAGCTTCGGTTCGGAAATATCAGAGTAGATCGTGGACTTCAGTTGAAAATGGATCGTGGACTTCAGTTCAGAATGGACCGTGGACTTCAGTTAAGAATGGACCGCGGACTTCAGTTAAGAATGGACCGCGGACTTCAGTTAAGAATGGACCGCGGACTTCAGTTAAGAATGGACCGCGGACTAGCCGTCATGGTGAAATGGTTAGCGTCGCAGACTCCCGGCATCATCTTGATCATCCTCATTCTCATCGATCAGCATAAAAAAGCCCTCAAATTCAGTGGCCCTTCATGCCCTGCTCTCATGGTGACCTCAGTTTTGGTAACCCTCTCCATGTCTGTGGCTTTGGTTTGATTCCGTCGGGGTCACCGGTAACGGCGAATACATGGGGGCTGTCGTTGGACGGACGTGGTGGCGCCCTCTGGAGGGAGAGCTCACTCACGCCGGGCTTCGCGACTAAGCAATTATTGTCGTCAGTTGGGGGCTCAGTAGGTGGTGTCCTGCGTATGTTAGATCAGAACAAGCAACACTGAACATCACTGAAGTGACTCGGCAGCAGTGCAGTGTCTCCCTCCGGTGGGTTGCCTCTTGACGACTTGATATTGACTGCTCCCTGTGGATTGCCGGTGCCGGGGCTGCGGTGGGACTGACCAGGCTGTGGCTGTGGACTGGGTGTCGGAATGAGCGGCATGGGTGTATTGCTACTGAGGTGGCACAAAAGATCGTGGACTTCGTTAATGGATCACGGACTTCAGTTAAGAATGGATTGTGGACTTCAGTTAGGAATGGACCGTGGCTTCAGTTAAGGGTGGATCGTGGGCTTCCGCTAAGACAGAACCTGTCATCAGTCGTTAGTTTGCTATCTAGATTCGTGTATCAATGGTTCCTTTCATTTAACAACGGATTTCATGATTTGTTCTTCAGGTGATCTAAGTCTCACAGGTGTATTGCTAGCCTTGATGCAGGAATCGTCCATCAATACTGAGCCTCCTTGTGGTAGTTTTAGTCATACAAGGATTGAAAGGATTAAGAGCCTTATCGGTCCTCACGCTAATAGGATGTAAATCCCACCATCTTGGAACGTATCGCGTGTTAAACTTCGCCCCCTCTCTCCCTTAAACCCCGGCCCCCATACTTCCATTCACTCCCCTTCCCTTCACACACACCCACACACACCACACACACACACACACACACACACACACACACACACACAGAGAGGAGAGAGAGAGAGAGAGAGAGAGAGAGAGAGAGAGAGAGAGAGAAGAGAGAGACAAAGACAGAGACAGAGACAGAGAGAGAGAGAGAGAGAGAGAGAGCATTCTGATTCACTCCATCCATCAAAACAGCAGTAAAACACAAGACATTTAAAGCTACAAATGAAACTTTCATCATCTCTGCCCTCTTTGGTCCATACAATAAAGCCAGATACAAAGAACATCTTTCATTGCTGATTTACGTGCTCATTATCTCTCTCTCTCTCTCCTCTCTCTCTCTCTCTCTCTCTCTCTCTCTCTCTATCTATATATATATATATATAATATATATATATATAGATAGAGAGAGAGAGAGAAGAGAGAGAGAGTTTTTTCTTTAAAAAAAAATGCCGCCATTTTTACGATGTTAATTTGACTACTACGTGAGTGCACCATGGATATATCATCCATCCCCAAACAGCTGACACTACGCGTCATTAGCGCCAGGTCTGTGCACACCCTATACCAACATCACTGAAACTTACTTTCTCTACTTTTCTGGCTAAAAGACAAACAACACACCCTGTGCCTTACCAACATCACTGAAACTTACTTTCTCTACTTTTCAACACACCCTATGCCTTACCCAACACCACTGAAACACTTTCTCTACTTTTCTGGTTAAAAGACAAACAAACAAGAGTACCGAACTTCTTCATTTTTTTTTTTTTATTTTTTTTTTTTTGGATGTTCTGGTTAGCATTCATCAGCAACATTTTCTTGGATTTTCTGGGTTTCTAAAATACTTTTAAAGGAGCATGTTTGCTCTGTCTGTCCGTTTAAAAGTGCTTTGGAACTTATTCTCTATGCTTTCCGGGTTCAGAAATAAAAAATTGCTGGATCATCTTTTCTATGATTTTGCAGTTAAAATAGTATTTCAATCGGAACTAATTTTCTGTGATTTTGGTCAGATTTGTTTCATCTGCAACTGATATTCTACGATGTCGTGGGTACAAAATATTTGCACCGGAACCTATTTTCTATCATTTTTGGGTTTATATGCTGGCACTGTAACTTTTCTACCATGACTTTCGCGTTCAAAATTGTTCTGAAACTCCTATGATTTTCCAGTTTGAAAAAAAAAATTACTGGAACTTAGTTTTAACGATTTTCGGATTAAAAAAAATGTTTACGCTGGAATTCACTTTGCTGATTTTCGAACGAAAAAAAAAATGCACTGAAATATAAATCCAACGACTTCGGACGCGCGCAGTAGTTTCAAAGTTCCGTCCCCCCCCCCCCCCCCCCGCCCCCCCCCCCCCCCCCCCCCTGTCCTCTCTCTCTCTCTCTCTCTCTCTCTGTAAAAGCAGGCCTCTACTTGTTCCATCTTGCCGTGTTACATTGACTCATCATTCACATCGTCATACCAATACCGCCAGCCAAGAACAAAACAGAAACTAGACCGTAACCGTTTAAAAGCGAAAAAAAAGTTCAATCAAGAATACATTAACAGGGACGAATTGTACACATCTCCATCA
>JADBJO010001031.1:245631-248131 GCA_016801955.1 Conus betulinus
CATGCACTTTTTCTGTTGGAAATACCATACTTTCTGGTCTTCAGTTGTGAGTGGAGTATTTTTCCTCCATTGTTGAGAGTTTGTTGGCATTCTTTCTTCTTTTTTTTACGCTTAGAAGAAACATAACATTTTTTTTTTATTTTGCATTTTTTTTTTTTGCACTTGAAATCACTAAAAAATTGAAATTGTTGTTGACTTACCATTACTAACATGTTATGATATAATAAAAGTACAGTGTATCTCCTCCATTTTACAAAAAATAGCATGAGAATTGGTTGTTTAGTTCCAGAGATATCCGCGTTTCACATATGCTGGACAGCCCTGGGATTACTTGAACAGTGTTGTGCTCTGGGATGTGTTTATTTATTTTCGTCCATCTAGCAGACGTTAGACGTTGAATGTAATTGTTCTTTCATTATTCCAAATATTAGTGTATGGGTATGTTTATAGTAAACTGTATCATAATGCCTTTTAGTAATTAAAAAAAAGAAAAACAACAAAAACTCCCAAACTGAGACCTTATAAAGCTAGCTGTTCGCTCATTCACAGTCTAACTCGGCACAGTCAGCAACGTTACCTTTTAAGAGGCCTACTACACATACAACAATTTTTGCAAGTATCTAGTTGCCAATAAATGGCTCATTACAGTCGGCACGTTTGACTCAGTATGTCCACAGTGCCAATAATGGGCAGTTTTGTCTTTATAAAAAGTCTTTATAAAGACACAAAATATGCTGAAAAGTTTACCATTTCACAAAAATCGTATTCTGAAGACAAACTCGTAAAATCTCACCACAATGGTGTAAAACACACTCAAAATTGTATTTTGACATCAAACGCGTAGGAACAAATGCGTATAAACGCATACACGATCGTATTTTGACAACAAATCTGTAAAATATGGCAAAAATTGCATTTTGATCAGAAATGTATGCTTAAACAACATATAGATCAAACCACATTTTTCGACAGAAATATAATGAATGAGAACACACATAGAATCACGTTTTGATAAGAAGTTGCATTTTTCAAAAAAACATTTAAAAAAAAAAAGCATTAAAGAGGAAAGAGGAAGAAAAGTTGAAGAAAGCATCCAGAATCGCGTTTTAACAAGAAATTGGGGGGGAAAAAGTTACAGGGGAAAAAATAGATGAAATTGTACAAAATTATATTTTGACAACAAACTTGAAAATATGCCGAACTGCATTTTGACAACAAATGGGTATTATTAGAAAAAAATTCCAAAACACAGAAGAACTGTATTTTAGAGGTGGAGAAATGAATGAAAACATATACAATCAATGTTTAACCTGAAAGTGATGAGAATTATTTTGTACAGAACCGCATTTTTGACAGGAGCTGGACAATATTAACAATTTGATAAGAATATATCTAAAACACACACACACACACACACACACACACACACACACACACACACACACACACACACACACACAACCCCAACCCCCATCAATGTATGCAAGTGGTGTTGTGTGTGTGTGTGTGTGTGTGTGTGTGTGTGTGTGTGTGTGTGTGTGTGTGTGATATGTAATACCCGTTTGGCACAGAATTGTGCGTACAGAATGGTCGGCAATGTCTACAACATCAGCATGTTTCAACGCTGCATATACAAAGAAGTGAACAAGGAAATAAATAAATGGATGAAGAAATCACCTCTCTCTCTCTCTCTCTCTCCTCTCTCTCTCTCTCTCTCTCTCTCTCTCAAGCTGACTCTCCTCGTCTCTCTCTCTCCTCTCTCTCTCTCTCTCTCAGCTGACTCTCTCTCAGTTGACTCTCTCTCTCAGCTGACTCTCCTCTCTCTGACTCTCTCTCTCTCAGCTGACTCTCTCTCTCAGCTGACTCTTTCTCTGGACCTCTCTCTCTCTGACTCTCTCTCTCTCCTCCTCTCAGCTGACTCTCTCTCAGCTGTTCACTCAACAGCTCGACTCCTCCCTCTTCTCCCTCATCTCCGAGGCTGACTCTCAAATCATCTCTCTCTTCCATCTTTCTCTCATCACTCCGCTCACGACTCTCCCTCAGCTCAACTCTCTCATCCATCTACCAATCTCGCTTCCTCTCTCTTTCCTATCTCCATCTCTCTCATTTTGACTCTCATCTCTGACTCTCACTTTCTCTCCATGGGTCTACCTACCCCTCCTCAGCCTCTGCTATCTCCTCACTCCTCTCTCTCTCTAGCCTCCTCTCTCCTCACTCTCCCCCACATGACTCTTCTCGTACTCTCCTCATACCTCTTCTCTCTCAGGTACTTTGACATCTCCTCTCATCCTTTCCCTCTCTCCTCCTGAACTCTACCTCTCTCCCCCTCTCAGGGGGACTACTTCGTCTCATCCACCTCCACTCCGCTCTTTCCACTCTCTCCTCACTCTCCTCTCCTCACTCTCTCCTTCCATCGCCACTCTCCTACTCCTCCGTCCTCCTCTCGGCTCCTCTCTACTAGACCCCTCCTCTCTCGGATCTCTCTCCATCACTCCTTCTC
>JADBJO010001031.1:255631-258131 GCA_016801955.1 Conus betulinus
CTCTCTCTCTCTCTCTCTCTCTATCAGCGTGTGAACTGTGCCATTATTGTACCTCTACACAAGACTGGAGATAACAATAATCCTAACGATTATCGACGAGTGTCCCTAATGAGTATACTTGGGAAAGTGTTTGCTAGGGTGTTAAACAACCGCCTCACACAATGGGCAGAAGATAATAATGAAAAGATTACCGAGAAGCAAAGTGGTTTTAGATCAGGTTATTCTACTTTCGACATATTTGTCCTGTATTCTATTGTGCAAAAAGACTTACTGAGAAAGTCAGGAAAAGTATATGTTTGCTTCGTTGACTTTAAAAAAGCATTCGATACACTTAATCGAAACTTTTTGTGGAATGTATTTAGAAAAATTGGTGTTGGGAGTAAAATGCTGGGGATGCTGCGATGTATGTACTATAGTGTGAGATCGTGTGTAAGATGTCCTGTTATTCTTACTGAATTCTTTGAGTGCGCAGTGGGTGTGAGGCAAGGCTGTGTGTTGTCACCCACGTTATTTTCGCTTACTATAGTGTGAGATCGTGTGTAAGATGATTCTTACTGAATTCTTTGAGTGCCCAGTGGGTGTGAGGCAAGGCTGTGTGTTGTCACCCACGTTATTTTCGTTTTTGATAGAACTTGCATCAGAAATCGCTTCCAAGGGTGATTTTGGAATACAGCTAGCACTCGACTTTGTACAGGTTTTGATGTTGTTTGCTGATAATGTTATTTCAGCCTCATACTGTCCCAAGGGATTACAAAATCAAATTGATGTCCTGAAACAATTTGCGGACAATTTTGATATGAAAGTGAATCTGGAAAAGACGAAAATAATTGTATTCAGAACAGGACGGTTTCTGGGAGAGAAAGAACAGAACAATGGAAACATGGTGATAAACATATAACGGTACTCAACAATTATAAATATTTAGGACTACATTTTACAACCAAGCTTTCACTAACGTATGCGGTGGAAGAGCTGGCCACTAAAGCAAACATTAGAACAACTCAGCTCCTTAGCTGCCTTTGGAAATTAGGAGATATTTTTGAGAAATGTGTTTATAAGATGTATGACGCTCAGATTGCTCCCATTTCACTGTACGGGTCCTGGGTTTGGGGGCTACCAACACCTCGATGAACTTGAGAAGACACATATGTTTGCCTGCAAGCGTTATTTGAACGTAAGTAAGCAAACACCAAATAAATGGTAATGGGAGAGACCTCGGCCGATACCCAATGTATGTTTTAGCGGCTGAGAGGTGTATTCGATACTGGTTAAGAGTTTGTGGTCTGGCAGAAAAAACACTACCCAACGATATGTTAAACCACCTTCAGGAATTGGGCAAAAAAAAAAAATATGGGCATTTTACGTGAGACAATTATTATTTGTAAAGGGATTTGGAGATGTTTTGGTTGCAACAGAGTGTTGGCGATATGAACAAATTCATGTATATTTTCAGACAGAGACTCGCTGATCAGTATGCACAAACTTGGCATGATAAACTGGAATCAGCAGCACGAACGTTTTGAACTGTATTCTAGCTTTAAGCAGTTTCCTACGAACAGAACATTATTTGGATTACGAGATATCACGGTGTCAGAAAGAAGCGTATGTTAAGTTTAGATTTGGCATTTCTCCAATAAGGGTGCATAAACTGAGATACAGAAGGGATGTGGTACCAAGACATTTATTATGTCCGGCTTGCGAAGGACGTATTGAAGACGAGTCACATGTGTGGTTTGAATGCAGGGTGTATGAAGTATTTAGAGAAAATGTGAATGTTATCAATAACGCTGAAGGAAGTGCGTCGTATGTAATGCCATGTGCCGATGACATGTCTGTGAGACAAGTCTCACATTTTCTGTACAATGTTTTCCAAAGCAGATCACAGCTGATATAAGAGGAAGAACTGAAGAGAGTGTGTGTTCATGCTGTAAAATGATTATGTTGAAGGGACAAAATTAAGCATAAGCATGTATTCCAAAGGACTGATGAAGTTAATGGATGGATGCTCGTAAACGTTGACTAATGATGATTGAGAATCACAGTTATCAATGAGAAATGAAGACTGATCGGGGATCAAGGTGCTAAATAATATGTTAGTGGGCTTTTATGGATAATTGATTACTGACAAAAGACCAAAGATGGAGGATGACTGATGATGACAATGGACCAATTATTGTTTGAATGATATGGCTGAGGATAGGATACGGAATTGGATAAACGATTTGAGTCGAATTAACGAACGTTGAGGATGAATGATTCAAATAATAATGATGTCTAATTATCTATATTGATCACTAGCCTCTGAGATTAGTAATTAATGATTGATAATGATCGACATAATATAAATGGACATTTATTTTGACGGTAGAAATTACTAAGGCTTAACTATTGGTGCGTGCTCCTATTGATATTTGTAATGCTGTCAACTTTCAATGGTCGGCTCAACGCGGACCGATGATGAGATATTGTAATGGGAGATAAAACTTTACTAAAATACACA
>JADBJO010001031.1:275631-300631 GCA_016801955.1 Conus betulinus
ATCGTCAACAGCATTTATAGTCTCATGACTTATACATCTATTTTTGTCTATCTATCTATCTATCTATCTATCTATCTATCTATCTCTATCTATCTATCTATCTACACAAGCTAAATGTGCGCACACACACACACGCACGTACACATGCACGATTAAAAGGAAGTAGATTAAAAGGAAAACTTATCCGCTTTACTGAAACAAGTGAAAACAAATGCCGATTTGACTCACATGTAATGAAGACATGCCACATGAGCCTAAAGGGCAAAGGGTCGGTGGGACAACGGGCATAGGCATGTAGGTTTGAATTCTAGCTTCTTCTGTAAGATGATCAACAGAAGCTGTTGACAAAACGTGTCATATTTCACATTTCTGAGGCTGTCCCAAAAGAAGAGAGAGAGAGAGAGAGAGAGAGAGAGAGAGAGAGAGAGAGAGAGAGAGAGAGAGTCCTAAACTATACTACACGTTTCTGCTCATTAACTTGCCACTGACACTTAACTCCACACTGCCCACTTGTAAGACAGACATCTACGGTCCTGTTCAAAGGCAGCGGGCAAGAGTGTGCCTGGTTTCCCTGTCCATTTTCTCTTCAAGTAGAAACGAACATCTGCATTTTGGCTTCGTGGGTGAAGAGTTTATGCCAACGATTTAATTACTTTCAGTTTGACACTTAGATGTCAGCTGACAACTCCAAATATGGCTTTTCAAAAACTATGACATCATATAAGATGCAATGATGACATCATATAAGATGCATAATTTAGGTAACAAGCATAAAAACGTTACCATATTCAATGCCTGAATTTTGGATTTTCCCAGGATTAGAGCCTATTATAACTTGGCAACAATACAGACTTTACGTTATATTTCTGTAATTCTTGTAAAGATGTGTCTTTGTTGAAACAAGAAAGACTGTTTCCTATAAACTCTTAAATCTTATTTAGCTATACTGGGCAAGATATACCTATTTATTGTACATTTTAGTTCCACATTTAGTAATGTATGGTCAGATGCAGGGGTGACATGACATTGATATCAGAGCATTTTGCTGGCAGTGTTCACACAGAGAATCTAATACCAGTTAGATTACGAGATAATGTTTATTGCAAACGTTCTTTCTCTAGAGATAGCATGCACAGTCCATTTCACTGGCAAACCGAAGGATGTTCTGAGCACCATGAAAGGAAAACAATACTGTGTATGGTAATTCACAATGAAATCCATATTACCTAAAGGCACAGTGATCAACGTTCTCTGACCTCTGGATAAATGGTCACTGAAACAAAGATGACACAAATGAGTAGAAAACTGAACATAAATACACAGCAAGATGGACGAGTTTGGATATTGATTATTTCAGCCTATGGTGTCCCTGTAATTTGTTTTCTTATTGGTTTCTACAAAATCACAAGGAAAAGCAATCTCCAACAGTATCTCCAATCCTACAACATCAAACTTAACTGTCTAACGTCATGGTTTCAAATTGCATCCACAATGAATTTGTATATTATTGCTCGTTTGCTTATATAAAGGTCTAATAACGTTTAATGTGCCTGGTTTTATATTCTAGACAAACACACTCACCCACTATGATGAGAGGTGGATGAGTGGTAGGTGGATCCTCTAGGGGAAGGGTTTGGAATAATTTTTCAATGAGAATTATCTTAACATTTCACCTACACCCTCTGTCTTACTGGTGGTGGAAGGAACAACTTTCCAGTACTAGTCATTGAAAGAAATTTTTATTGTTCCAGGTCTTGTAAAATACTTAAAAGTGGCTCTGAGATAATTTTCCTTGGGCCTGTACTCTTAGAAGTAGTCATAGCTCTGAGAGACAAAATTGGAGAGAGAAGTTCAAACATTTAACATTTGATTGAACAACAGAGAACTGACACACAAGTTAAGTGCAGTTTCACACATCAACTTTACTTGCTCACACATAGGGTAAGTATTTACATGTCAGTTCAATAGGCAAGGTTTTAGTTCTCATTGAACCACAACAATGAACGGCCCTTCCTCACTCCTACTTTACTAGCTGACACTCCACTCAGCCGCTTAAGTTGGAATACAGTGTTCCTGTCTAAGTTACTCTGAATGTATATTGTTATGAGACATCCACTTTGCTTGTGTGCACCCAGTGTAGTAGCCAAAGTGGTACTAATAGACAGGTTTTCACTGTTTCATTATAAAGTGAGGGTAAGGGTCCGATGGGTTTGAGTCCAGGGGAATCAATAGCTTAACTTATATCGGAGAGGGTAGTTGATCTCTCCTGTGGCTGGTGACTGCCCTCCCATGTAGATTGATTGTCTGGTGTCACCCGGTTTAAAGTGTAGCCATGGTGTCTGGCATACCCCCAGTTTCTGGCATAGCTCCAGAGTATGGTTTTAGCCACAATGTGTAGCATGACCAGGATCCCAGTTCTGCGATAAAGAGAACTTGGTCTGTAGGTGAGAATCTGATGGCTGGTTTGTCGAGTTCATACATTTACCCTTTTAACTTTCAGAGGAGGTGTGAGACTCAGCCAGCAACGTTTTCTCTATGGTAGAGTTTCTACTACAACTATCAATCACCATTTTTGTTTAAAGGCTGCATTAAGCTTACAAAAGGGTTGGAGACAGTAATACAATGCTACACAGTTTCAGTCAGACAGCTCTTTCCATTTTTCTTATGAATTAAATCACACTGACTTGGGCTACACTTAGTCCAAGTACACATGTGGTGTAGACTTAAAGTCATACTCTACAAATCCTTCAAACAATCACCAGTATTTACAAAATCAGCTTAGCATTTTTTTGTCACAGGCATACTGTTTTTTCTGATCAAAATTTATCATTGAATTATCATCTTAATAGACAGAATTGCATACTGGCAAAAGTCAGGGTGAACACAAAGAATAGTGGTCAGATTGTTAACAAGGAATCATAACCACATGGAGAGAGATTTTGCCATATGATGGCAAGCAAACTATTACACAGAATAATCATTCATCAGTTTGATAAATGTCACTAAACATTTGTACAAAGTTACAATGGTAACCCACACGGCATACATAAAATCAATACATAGGTTTGAAAATGTAAAACATAGTTCCAACTCACTTTTCCTGGGAATGAAACAGTGATCTTAGACTTGAGATCAAGGAGGTTACCAGGCCTTCTCTCTAGTCATCCCTTTGTCTTTCATTGTTCTGATCTACAGGCAGTCTTGAGGGGTCAGTGAAGTTGTGACTCTATGTGTCTGGTATATGTTTTCTAAACTGCCAAATCAGGTTTCTGATCTGGCTGACAAGGTGTCAGTCAAACACCAAGAGTGAGAGGTGGAGGGATATATTCTTACCATCATTCACCTCGGAAATTGTTTGAACTTCATCGGCGCCCACTTTGCTGAGGTCCACGGGCAGTTAATTTATGCATCCATATAGATGAATGTTAATTTAGACCATCACTGGGGAAACACAGTGACATCATTTACCAGAGGTCCACAGTACATGGACAGTAGATATGAAAGAGAGAGAGAGAAGGGGGGGAGGCAGGCTGGAGAAGGAGGGAGGTTTGCTGGTTACTCTTTGTGGGCAGTGAAGCTGCATGTGGCTCAGGGGGGGGGGGGGGGGGGTGGAGAGAGTGCGACATGCCTTTGTGTTCACGGGATAGGAGGGCGATGTAAATTTTCCAGCAGCGTAGTTTGCCCCATGTGGGGAAGGAGGGTTGAGAGGGGAAGGGAGGTAGGTCGATAAGAACATGTGCTGGGCAGCATGCGAGGGTTGGGTGGGTGGGTGGGGGGGTGGTGGTGGTGGGGGGGGGGGGGGGGGGGTTGAGAGGGGAGAGTGGGCATAGATTTGAAATCTATTCTTTGGTTTGGGGTTTGAGTGGGACCGATCGGATGGTTTGTGTAGACTATCGATTTTGATAATGTCACTGTGCAGATGACCTTCTCCTATGGGCACAAGTGTGGCTGGAGAGACCGATTCTCGAGGCACACACCCGTGGGCAGTAGGGGCAATTGAACGTGGCTAATGTGGGAAGGGAGGACACCGAGGCCTTGCGTTTTTCTCTTGCGGTAGTCATGTGGGTTGCGGCGGTTGTCTTCAAATTCTTGCTGGGCCTTCCTGGTTAGACTTCGCCATACTGCTCTGTCTTGGGCACAAACCTCTAGGTCTTTTGCAGGCGTGTAGCTGTGCTTCAGATTGTCTTTTACACAGTCTTTGAAGCGCTTTCTGGGGCGGCCTCTGGGTCTCTGGCCCTGCCTCAGTTCTCCGTAGAGCAACTGCCGAGGCAGTCTGTGAGGCTCCATACGGATGACATGTCCAGTCCAGCGAAGCTGGGCCTTCATTATCATGGCTTCGATGCTGAGCAGACCGGCTCTGTCCAGGACTTTCGAGGTTGGTCACTCGGTCTTGCCACTTGATGCCCATAATCGCTCGTAGTGATCTCGTGTGGAAGCATTCAAGCTGTTTCGTGTGTTTCCGGTACAGCGTCCAGGACTCACAGCCATAGAGGAGACTAGTGAGAACAACAGCTTTGTAGACCTTGATCTTTGTGTTGAGCTTGATGCTTTTGTGGGTCATCACACGAGTACGTAGGCGGCCAAGCTTGGCTGGCTTTGCTGATCCTGGCAGAGATTTCTCTGTCAAGAGAGCCATCACTGGAAATGATGCTCCCAAGGTACTTGAAGTGTTCGACAGTTTCAGAGTGGTGCCTCCGATGGTGATGGGGGGGGGAGGTTGCACTGTTAGGCCTGGGGAGGGTTGGTGGTAGAGCACTTCCGTTTTTCCAAGGCTGATTGTGAGGCCAAAAAGCCGAGAGGCTTCCGCAAACTTGCTGACAATGAACTGGAGATCCGCTTCTGTGTGTGCCATCAGGGCACAGTCGTCGGCAAACAGTGCGTCAGTCACAAGTCTCTCGACTGTTCGGGTCTTGGCGCTCAGCCGACGAAGGTCAAAAAGAGAGCCGTTCAGCCTGTACTTGATGTAGATGCCTCTGTCGAGATCTCCAAGGGCATGGTTCAGCACGCACGTGAAGAACAGGTTGAACAGGACGGAGCAAGGACACAGCCCTGCTTGATGCCGTTCGAGATTTCAAAGGGAGCAGAGCTGTCACCCCCAACAAGCACAAGGCCAACCATGTCGTCGTGGAATAGGCGGATGATTTTTGTGAATTTCCTTGGACGGACAGCCAAGCTTGGAGAGTATAACCCACAGCGCCTCCCTGTTCACCGTGTCGAAGGCTTTTGTTAAGTCGATGAAGACAGCGTAGAGGTCCACGCTGCTCAATACACTTTTCTTGGACCTGTCTCACCGAGAAGACCATGTCGATGGTGCTGCGGCCTGGTCTGAAGCCAGACTGTGACTCTGGCAGTGACGGTTCTGACACAGCGCTGATCAGGCGGTTTAAGATGACTCTTGCAAGGACTCCCTTTCCCAGCGACTGAGAGGAGGGGACGCCCTCGGTAGTTACCACAGTCAGACTTGCTGCCCTTGTTTTTACAGGGAGACAACAGTGACATCTCGAAAGTCATGTGGCATGGTTTCTTAACCCCAAATGCTGCAGAGTATGTCGTGGAGAGTGTCCAGGGCCACTGGACCGGCTGCCATGTACATCTCGGCTGGGATGCCGTCCATGCCTGGTGCCTTACCACTGCTCGTCTGCTTCACACTGCCTTAGTGATTTCCTCGAGGCTGGGTAGAAGGTCAAGCTCTTCCAGGGCCGACTTCTCAGGGATAGCGTTCAAGGCTGAAGAGTCGACTGTGGACGGTCTGTTGAGTAAGGTGTGAGAAATGTTTCCCTCCAGCGTTGTGTGATGCTGTCCTTGTCTTTCAGCAGGGTCTTGCCATCTGCAGACAGGAGTGGGGTGGTGCTGGGTCTCTGTGGTCCGTAGACAGCCTTGGGCGAGTTGAAGAACTCTTTGGAGTAATTCAGCTCGCATATATTGTTGAACCTCATCAGCTTTCCTGTCCCACCAGCTGTCTTGCATTGTGTGCAGTTCTCTCTGAGCTTTGCTCTGGAGGTGCTTGAAGTGATCCTCTCAGAGATGGAGGATAGATCGCTCTGCCAGTTAATATAGGCAGTGTGTTTCTCTTCTAAGAGTTTGTTGATGTCATCATTGTTTTCATCAAACCAGTCCTGGTGGACACGCTTCTTGAGGCCTAGAGTGGCTTTGGCTGACTCTGTCACCGTCTGTTTGAACTGGTTCCATTGTTCTGTTGGGTTTCCAGTCAGCGGTCCCTGAGCAGTCAGAGTTTCATCTAGGTGAGTTTGGAATTTCTCTTTTACGAGAGGGTTCTGCAGTTTTGAGATATTGAATTTTGATAGAGCAGCCTTGGGCTTCCTGCGTTGGACCCTGGCTATGTGAAAATTGAAGACCGCCCTCACTAAACAGTGGTCTGTCCAACACTCAGCTCCTCGCATGGCTCTGGTGATCATCACGTCCCGTGTATCCTGCCATCGAACAATGACATAGTCTATAAGATGCCACTGCTTGGACCTTGGATGCATCCACATGGTTTTGTGTTTGTTGGCCAGTCTGAAGAGGGTGTTGGTGATGGTGAGACCATTCTCAGCACACACAGTCAGGAGCAGTAGCCCATTGCTGTTCATCTTGCCGACTCCCTGGGAACCCAGAACTCCCTCCCAGCTCTGGTGATCTGTCCCCACTCTTGCGTTGAAGTCCCCTAGGACTACTAGCTTGTGCTTGCAGGAGTTGACTTCACAAGAGTGTCCAAGGTTTCATAAAATCTCTCCTTGTCTTCCTCACAGCTTGTGAGTGTGGGGGCGTAGGCACTGATGATGGTGACATGCCTGGAGCGACCGACGGGGAAGCGAAGCGCAGTTTCATCAGTCATTCATTGATGCCGGTGGGGAGATCAGGGAGTTGGTGTAGCAGAGTGTTGCAGATGGCGAATCCAACTCCATGCTGTCTGTCGTCATCTTCTGCTTTTCCCTTCCAGTAGAAAGTGTAGCCTCCCTCTGGTTCACAGATTGCTCCTTCCCCAGCAAAGCGAGTCTCGCTGAGCGCAGCGATGTCAATCCTGTATCGCGCCAGCTCTTTGGCTACAAGAGCAGTTCTTCTGTGGGGCCGTGTTGTGTCCTCTCTATCCAGCAATGTGCGCATGTTCCATGCACCGATAATGAGTCTTTTCCTTCCTCTTTTTTCTTTTCGACCGCTAAGAGGGTTAACTGCCAGCTGCGGCATGCTGGCCAGTTAGTTATAGGGCAGGCAATTTTAAGGACACCTTTTCTAGTCCCTTCCCTTACTAGGGTGAGCAGTGCTGTCCTGAAAAGGGCTGCTGCTCAGACACCTGGATGATGCTACTGAACTCCACTGCTGCCCCGGGTACAATGGAGAGCGACCATCTGTCCCAGGCCGCCTACGTGTAGGCTTGGAACTACAACTGCCAGTAGTAACCGCTACCTGTCACTTCGTCCCGCCCCCATCGCCGCAGGACTTTCTGAGTCAGAAGAGGGAAGTATGAGGGGATTGGTTTGGGGAAGAAAGGGGGATCTGCACAAAAAAACCTGTGCGTGAGTTGGTTTTTGGTGGGGAAGCTGTTGCACTGGAACAACCCCACCCTCTCGGCCGCAGAAAACCAGAGTCCAGTGGCACAAAGAATTGTTACGACTGGGGCCTCCTTGGCTGCAGTGGATGGCCAGGTCTTCTTCCGTGCTCTGACGTGCCCTTCACACTCCACAGTGCGTTGTTGAAACTGCCCTCCAAGCCATTGAATCAGTCACATGATTTCCTCCACCTTGTCCGCCGGAAACAAACTTCACATGCTAGGGTGAGCAAGTCCTAAAATCACCGAGGGTTTGAAACCCGTCGGCTACCCTATGTATGCGAACATACACAGGTTTAAAATGACAGAGAACTTTACAACATTCTTTGCAATAAAATAGGTTGACTGTAATTACAGGCAGGGACAAAGTGGGGTGGGTCAAACAGTATTGCTTGTAGCAGTGTTGAAACAGGTGTGCTTTAAGTATTGATTTGAAGAATGTAATGAAAATAGAGTGCCTAACATGAAAAGAGAGAGTGAGAATTCAAAAGCTGTGGGTCATAAATCATGAAATTTTTCTTTGACAGTGAAACTGTATACAAGATGTGTGTCTGTGGAAGAATGAAGTGAACGAGAAATGTAAGCATAAACCAGGTCTGGCAAAAACAAAGAGGTGCAGACCCATTTTTAAGTTAACAAACACATGCAGTTTTGTATTAAATTCTATGAGACTGGCAGCCATTTTCAAATTGACAAAACACATGCAGTTTTGTACTGAATTCTGTATGAGACTGGGAAAAATAAGTTTTTTTTTTCATCAGTGGAGTGCATGATTAATGTATACTAGTGAGTACCAAATGATCTGCAGAGGTTATTAGGTAGAATCAGAGCAGCCAGAGAGGAGAAAATGGCAGGAATCTGATCTAGACAGGATACAGGAAGTAAATCAGAGTCCTTGTAACATTTAAGACAAGCAAATTTAAGATGGCACAATCTTTTTTGACTCCAAATAATAAACATGATGCAGTTTTGCAATATTTTGCTTTAGTGACAAGACAGAATCCACAATAAAGCCTAGGTTTCAGAGGAAGAGATATCACTAGAGCCTTTGATGATGGCGACAGGCAGAGAACACTTTAGAACAGCAAATCGAGAAGTGCTTCATTCCTGTCACCATTCAGTCCCCGACAGTGTTCTTCCCCAAGGGCAAACATTTTTATTAGTTCTAAAGAGATATGCAAATGGGAAAACGTGAAAAGAAAACAGTATTAAAATCAACACAATGAACAGCAAATTTTGTCTTACATAAACAAACCACACAGCAGCAAAAAAATTGACAAAATGAACAGCAAATCCTATTTCACACACACACACACACACACACACACACACACACACACACACACAAGGCCTAGTAGCAGGCAATATAAATTGTACTGTCTTCAAGATGGGTTACAATGGTCTCCTTTGGCTGCTAATGAAGGAATTAATATGCATCATATATTTCCCTGACTTTTGATTCTTATTTTCCTTATTTCTTCCCCCCTCCCCCCCACCCCCTTTCCTGAATTTTTTTCCTTTTCGAATCTTTGCCAAGTCATTATTAATATAATGATGGAGAAATTGTTAGTCTGCACTTGTTTTCTCCCACTACTAAATTGTTCAACATATAATTCCTTGGTCAGTCAGTGGGAGATTGCATCTCTTACGAGATCCAAGTCAAGACTGTCAGCACAGTTCTTAGCTGCTGAAAATGCTTGAGTTATTTAAAAGTTGTGGTGACCATTCTTTGATCTCCCTTGCATTCCATAAATGGATACTGAAGCACAGGCTCAAAGATTTACCCTTATACTTTATAAATGATTTTATTTTTTCAGCAACTTGTTTCTTTACCACTTTCTTTTTTTGTTTTACTTTTCTACCCTTCAATGGCTGCTTTGGGGTGCTGTTGGATTCCATTTTTGAACCCTTGGTGGTGACAATACCATGGAATTGCAGACTGTGGTATATCTCTATTTGATGCCAAGGGACCACAGACACAATCAGCCGTGACTCCCTGATGAGCCCTATCCAGCAGACGAAACGCCTCGGAGCAGGCAATATGAATAGTTCTGTCTTCAGGGTGAGTTACGATGGACTCCTTTGGCTGCTAGTGAAGGAATTCATATCTATAACATATTCCCTCACTTCTCATTTTCTTTATTACCCCTCCTTCCCCCTTCCTGATTTTTTTTTTCCTGTACGAATCTTTGCCAAGTCATTTTTAATATGATGAGGGAGAAATTGTTAGTCTGCACACTTGTTTCTCCCACAACTAGATTGTTCAGTATACATATATATATATATATATATATATATAGAGAGAGAGAGAGAGAGAGAGAGAGAGAGAGAGAGAGATGTACACAAAACAAGCACAACATTGTGTCTACGCTAGCTGTCAGTGTCATTAATTAACCTTTAACTGTTTAGCAGAGAGAGAGAGAGAGAGAGAGAGAGAGAGAGAGAGAGAGAGAGTTCCCGACAGTTGTCTGACACCCGCGACTTCACATCAGAAGCACAGTTTTGGTGTATATAAGTGAAAGAGTGAACTTCTAAGCGTTTCCACATCTGTGGAAGTTGAGTGTCATTTGTTTCCATTTCATTGCAAGCTAGCTGAACACACAGAGAGCGCACTGGCTCAATGACAGATAGTGGGCACAGTATATTTTACATATAGTGGGCACAGTGTATTTTACATATAGTGGGCACAGTGTATTTACATATAGTGGACACAGTGTATTTTACATATAGTGGGCACAATGTATTTTACATATAGTGGGCACAGTGTGTATTTTACATATAGTGGGCACAGTGTATTCTACATATAGTGGGCACAGTGTATTTTACATATAGTGGGCACAGTGTATTTTACATATAGCGGGCACAGTGTATTCTACATATAGTGGGCACCGTGTATTTTACATATAGTGGGCATAGTGTATTACATATAGTGGGCACAGTGTATTCTACATATAGTGGGCACAGTGTATTCTACATATGAAAGAGGGCAGAAAATTGACCTTTACGAAACATGACAAAACATAGGGGTTTTAGGATGTGAGAAAGCATTGTTGACTGAGTCACACTACACAGTATCATGTGAATACGAGTGAAACCAACGAAAAGCTACAGAGCGAATGCTACCGACAGTGTTTGATGGGAAAGGAGAATAGTATGATTGATAGTATTATTCTGAGTAGATGCTTATGACCGTTTTTTGACGGGAAAGGAGAATAGTATGATCGATAGCATTATTCAGAGTAAATTCTTATGACAGTGTTTGATGGGAAAGGAGAATAGTATGTGATTGATAGCATTATTCAGAGTAAATTCTTATGACAGCGTTTGACAGGAAAGGAGAATAGTATGTGATTGATAGCATTATTCAAAGTAAATGCTTATGACAGTGTTTGACGGGAAAGGAGAAAAGTATGATCGACAGCATTATTCAGAGTAAATTCTTATGACAGTGTTTGACGGGAAAGGAGAATAGTATGATCGATAGCATTATGCAGCAGAGTCAAGTACGTGTCAAGTGTCAAGTGACAGAGGAAAGGACTATTGGCCTCCGTCTATGACGGCAAGAATATAATTGAACAGGTGAATGACGGAGCTGAGTGGTCTGTAAAGGAACATGTCCACTCCATTGCACAGAACATGAAGTGGATTGCACAGGCTTTAACTGAGGAGAAAAATAGTGGATTGGAATTCCCATCTTGAGCCGAATGTGAGGAGATAAGTGATCGCTCGCTCGCTCTTTTTTTTTTTTTTTTTTTAATTTTTCTTTTTAAAAAACTTGTCCTGAATGCTGTTTTTCTTGCCTGAGGCAGACCTAAGAGGTCGAAACTAGTCGTATTTTGTCTTGTAATTGTTTGTCCCTGGTGTTTGGCGGACTCACTAACAATTCTTTTTACAATTTGTGTCACTTTCTGCCTGCAGTCACCTCTGTTTGAAACTAACTGGAAATCTTGTGTTTCGAGAAAGAAACGAACTAAGAAAAAATTCTGCTGAGAACACGTGCACAACTTGTTATGTTGGCCGCGAATTCATCACATTTGTTGTTTACTCGTTGATTTAAACAATCCAAATAACGGCATGACCCAGTCCATAGTCCTCCAGCACCCTGCAATCAACACGGATCCACCTCCGTTGGTAAGAGAAGACACCAGTCAGCGCGGAGAGAACAAAAATAATATGATTGTGTTATACTTGACTAGTTCTCCTCTTCATTTAGGCGTGTTGTCAGCTGATTCTAACAAAAGGCTGCACACCAAAAATTAATGCGCCAAGGCCTTGCTGTAGGTGTCAAATATTTCTAGACTGGCACAAGTAGATTGTTGTGAGAATTTTTTTGTGTCTGAAAGTTGATTCCCTTCGTTTTCTTTCATAGGGCCATTAAGGCTATCAGGTGGGTTAGAGCAGACAGATTAAAATCAAAGGAATGGGACTATTTGTGGGGGGATACCAGCTGGTGTAAAGATAGGGTGACGGGTGAGTGCAAAGGCATGAAATGTGACGTCAGCCAAGGGAAAGATCATGTACTTGAAGATTGTAAATGATGTTATCGATTGAAATCTCGAAAATAGGTGAAATGATTGGTGGGTAGTTGTTCTTTTGATCAATTATCAGTTTGATATGAAATGCTGACTCAAATTTATGCTAAATCTCTGGCATGGATGATACAGTGATTTGGTGCAAAATTCTAATCGTGGCGTGTGGCCACAATATACTATGTGATGAGAGTTGTTGTGCTCTTCAGCTGGGTATAATTGTCAGTTCATACCTCGCTGTGTGTATTAGAATCACATGGAATAAGACGCGGAATTTAGCGCTGTAGGAACTCGGCAGCTACGAAAGCTGTGTTGCCATTCATTCAGCTGTCGGTTTAGTGTTTTTCTTTATTCGCGCTCCCTCCCACCAAGACGTGGGGCGGGATTGGAGAGGGGGAGAGGCGGGGGGGAGGGGGGAGGGGTGATGGGGAGACATTTCCCCTACCTCTGTCGCTTCCCCTCCCTGGAAGCAGATGGCTACGGAGCTGAAAGTAGTTATTTCTTACTACTATTCGTTGAATCGGATTTTAATGGGTTTGAAATCCGTCTCTGCAGTAAAAATGGTAGGCAAACTAAAGTCCACTGAACTATACTGCTTCAGCTCAGTACTCAGCCTGGGATGGTTGGGGCGGGGTAAGAAGGTGTGCATTCTCCATCTTCCAAAATACCGTGCCATGGAGACAGAGAATCCGTCATGGCTCATTGCCTTTGTGGCCATTATGGTCATTAGGTTTTAGAGCAGCCCGCTCCGCCCATCCCATCCACCCTCTCGCCCCGTCCCCTTCCCTGTGCCTGCCCCCCCCCCCCCCCCCCCCCCCCCCCACCTCCGTTCATATTCCCGCCTTTAAATTCCCGCTATTGAAGTCCCTCCACTGATCTATTTAGAAAAATATCCGAAACACAAAGAAACACAGACAACAGAGTGTAAAGTAGCGCGTTTTCAATATACAATGCAAAATAGGCAAGTGAATTTTCAACAATGCTATCTTCACGCGCCACAAATAACAAACAAGAATCTGCAGGAAATGGTACACTTCACAAATAACAAACAGGAATTTGCAGGAAAGGATACTCCTCACAAATAGCCAACAGGAATCTGCAGGAAAGGACACTCCTCACAAATAACAAACAGGAATCTGCAGGAAAGGATACTCCTCACAATAAAAACAGGAATCTGCAGGAAAGGATACTCCTCACAAATAAAAAAACAGGAATCTGCACGAAAGGATACTCCTTCACAAATAACAAACAGGAATCTGCAGGAAAGGATACTCCTCATCTCGATGAGAATTATCTTACATTTTTCACCTACACCCCTCTCTCTTACTAGTGGTGGAAGGAGCAACTTTCCGGTACTAGTCATCAAAGAAATTTTTATTTGTCCGGGGGTATTGATAAAATACGGGAAGAATGGCTCTGAGATAATTTTCCTTAGGCTGTACTCTTAATTAAAAGTACTTATAGCTCCGAGATACAGAATTGAAGAGAGAAGTTCAAAACATTCAACATTCGATTGAACAACAGGGAACTGACACAAGTTAAGTGCACTTTCACACATCAACTTTTTTACTTACACATAGATAAGAAATGGCGTGTCACTTCCATAGGCTGTTTCAGTTCTCATTGGACTACCACAATGAGGGCCCTTCCTTCCTCACTCCTACTTTACTCGCTTGCACTCTGTGCAGCAAGCTTAAGTTGGCATACAGGGGTTCTGTCTAAGTTACACTGAATGTATATGGTTATTATACATCCATTCTGCTTGCTAATACCAGTATTGTAGCCAGAATGGTACTCATAGACAGGTTCTCACTGTTTCATCATAAAGTGAGGGTAAGGGTCTGATGGGTTTGAGTCCAGGTGGTAAGCAAACTTAGCTTTGCTTCGGAGAGACAGTTGTTCTCTCCTGTGGCTGGTGACTGCCCCACTGGTGTAGATTTTGTTGTCTGGTGTCGCCCTGGGTTTCTGGCGAAGTCCCAGCTCCTGGTTCACTGCAATGTGTGCAGCGTGACCAGGATCCCAGTTCTGCGATAAAGAGAACTTGATCTGTAGATGAGAATCTGGTGGCTGGCTTGTCGAGTGCACACATTTACCCTTTTCCTCTTTCTTTCAGAGGGGGTGTGAGACTCAGCCAGCAAAGTTTTCTCTATGGTAGAGTTTCTGCTATAACTATTAACCTCCACTTTTGTTTAATGGCTAAGTTAAGCTTACAAAAGGGTAGGAGACAGTAATACAATGTTACAGTTTTAGTTATACAACTCTTCCTTGTTTCATATGAATAAAATCACACTGACTTGGGGCTATGCTTAGTCCAAGTACACATGTGGTGTAGACTTAAAGTCATACACTACAAATCATTCCAATAATCACCAGTATTTATAAATCAGAGTAGCAGTTTTTACCTAGCACAGGCATACTGTTTTCCTGATCAAAATTAATCATTGAATTATTATCTTAACAGACAGAGTTGCATACTGACAAAAGTCAGGGTGCACACAAAGAGCAGTGGTCAGATTGTTAACAAAGAATCAAAACCACTGGGAGAGAGCTTTTGCCATATGATGGCAAGCAAACTACTACACAAAATAATCATTCATCAGTTTGATAAATGTTGCTAAGCATTTGTACAAAGTTACAATGCTAACACACACACAGCATACATAAAATCAATACATAGATTCAAAAATGTAAAACAGAGTTCCAACTCACTTTTCCTGGGAATGAACAGGGAATGACTTGAGATCAAGGAGTTACCAAGAGTTTCCTAGGCCTTCTCTGTCCTTTGTCTTCCTCTGCTCTTGTCTACAGGCAGTCCTGAGGGGTCAGTGAAGCTGCGCCTGTGTGTGTGTGCTATATGAATCTCTCTCGCTTGCCGAATCAAATTTGAGACAACCTGTCATTCACCCATCAGGGGTGAGAGGGGGAGGGATTTAGTCTAGTCACCAATCGCCTCGGAAAATTGTTTGAACCTAATCGGCACGGGATAATTTATGCATCCGTATAGGCTGCGTGAGCCCAGTTAATTTAGCCCCAGTTAATTTATGCGTCCGCATAGGTGTTCGCGAGGTGTGCAGGTGCGAGGGACGGGGGGTAGGGGTATGAAGGGGGGGGGGGGGTGGGGGTGGTGGTGGTGGAGATGCCTTTGTGCGGCACATGCCTTTGTGTCGGGGTAGAGAGGGGGGGGGGGGGGGGGGGGGGGGTGAGACGGGCTATTGTTAGAACGCACTCCCATCCCTGCTGCGTGTGTCGTATCGCACAGCATGGGGAGGGGAGGGGGAGAGGGGGGGAAGGGAGGTAGGCCGATAAGAACGAAAGGCGGCACGCATTTACCGTGACGCAATTTTTTCCTGTGTCACTGATCGTGTCAGTCGGGCCTTTCGCACTGTCCTAAGCAAGAAGAAGGGGGGGGGGGGGGGGGGGGGGGGGGGGGGGGGGGGGGGGGGGAGAGAGGGAGAGTGGGCATAGATTTGAAATCTATTTTTGGGTTTGGTGTTTTAGTGGGACTGATCGGATGGTGTTGTCAAGCGTCACGTCACATAGCCCCCCCGAAAAAAAAGATTCTCTCTCTCGAGAGAAGCTCCTGCTTGACAATCCCATTCCGATCGTGGTCCATTATGCTTTTGGCACTAGCTCTGGAGTCACCAAGACACCGATGGAGCTTCGGAATACATTACTGGGTTCCGGTTGGCTTGTGTCTGGATTGTCAGGCTGGCCTGGGGTTGAATCACCCCCTTGGCTTGATGACCAGTGTTGGCACATGGGGCAGGAATCGACATATTTCTTTATGTCCTCTGCCATCCCTGGCCAATAGTACTGCTTCATCACCCATTGCACTGTCTGCCCTACATTGATATGTCCTGGCGAACAGAGTGTATGTCCCACTTCCATCACTCGGGTCCGGTGTGGCGCCGGGACCACAAGTTGTGAATGATCTTTATTAAGCCTACGATACAAAAGACCGTTCCGCCTAAAGATTCACCCTTGCGAGTGGGGTGACGGGGTGTGGCGCTGCCTCTGGAAGCATGCAGCTAATGTTGGGTCAGCTCGCTGAGCTGCTTCATCTCCTTTTTTTTAGGAGGTTGAATTGCTTTGGGGTCTTCACCTGCAGTGTTGATACAATGACAGGTTCAGACGGGTTCCCGAGTGTGACATAATGGCCTCCAAGTAGGAGATCATGGATCGGATTGTCCATGACGGCTGCCTTGATCTGTCCCTTGACGTACCTACTGTCAACCATAATTGTGGCAACAGGTAAGGTAGCAGGTGGCAGAGTCAGGTCGGCCCCTTGTAAAGGCACTGTCTCCTCGGTAATAGCAGCTGGCTCCACAAGGGAAGCTCTTCTTAACTGCATCGTATGACAATCCTGTGTCATACAAACAGGTGGCAGGTTTGTTATTTACTAACACCTGCTCACTGATGGGTGGTGCAGTGATGTTATGTACCATAGATGGTGTGTCACCGCTTTTGGGTGTAGACACTACCTGGTACGCAGCAATTGTTGGAGTCTTGGTCCAAAGAATTTTCTGCACTCTGCAGTGTTGTGAGATGTCATTTTACAGTGCGCAGCAGTAACGCTTCTGTGCACTGTTTTGACTCACAGGGACTGAGTTACCACTGTGTGGTTTACCAGTTTTTGTTTCTCACTTTGTGGTGGTTTCCCACTTGGTGGTGGGTTTTGGTTTGAGATTGCTGTGACGGTGGGGGGTTCGAATCCCGGTTTTGGCTGTCACGCATCTTTTTGTGTGCATTTGCTTCATCATGGGCGGCGGGTGTATCTATCAGCTAGCTTGATCAGGTCAGCTAGTGAGCAGCAGCACCTTGTTCCCGTGAAAGTTTGCAGGTCAGTGGACATTGTGTCACGCAGCTGCTCGCAGAGGATGAGCTCAGTCAGACCATCAAAAGTCTGTGCTTGGTTTGACAGTGTCAACCATTTTTGGAGATAAGTTGTTAACCTATCTGCTAACTGGCCATAGGTTTCTCCCCTGCTACGCCGCGAGTTTCGAAATTTCTTTCGGTAGGCTTCAGCTGTCAGTTCATAACGGGTGAGTAGGGCTTGTTTTGAGAGCATCATAATCAGTTACTTTGTTTGGTGGTAACTTGGTATACACATCATAAGCAACACCTCTAAGACCTTGTGCTAATTTGATGTTACGCTTTTCTGGGTCTAGGCCGAATTCATTGGCCAATCTTTCGAACCGGTCTAAGTATGTGTCAATACTTTCCGTGTTCTCATTAAAAGGGTCCAAAAGAAAATGACATTGCCGGAATTTGGATGGGAGGTTGTGAATTTTGGCTGGCTGTGTCTGAAGAGCTATCATTCTCCGCTGATTTCTCAATCTTTCTGAGCTCAAGTTCATGTTCTCTTCTCTGGCCTTATTTTCGCGCTCGGCAGCTTCTTCACGGTAATCTTTTCGCTCTCAGCTTCACGGGCTTCTTTTTTTGCAGCTTCATGCTGTCTAACCTTTTGCAGCTTCGCTTCGGCATCTCTTCATCTAATTCCAGCTTTTTTTTAATTTCCTGGCGTTCTCAGATTCCTTTTCAAATTGTGTGTAATCACAAATGAGACTAAATCTTGACCAGAGAGGCCTAGGGATTCTCCCCACTCCTTGATCTCCCGTCTAAGTTTCACTGCTTCAGCCATGATAATGAACTGTTATACAATTCTTATCAATCAAATATCCACTAAGTACACACAAAAGCAAATAATCACACACATGAAAATATCAAAATGAAATTGATTATAACATCAACCACACACACTCTTATTGTTGTTATGTAAGATAACCATTCACACAACAAACATAAAAGATTTCCCTCCTGGACTCAACTCAATCAGCCTATTTGCTCTGAATTCTGCTCTTTGTCCAATTTTTGGGACTAGCAAAGGAAATAAAATTTTGAGTGAATTGTATTTAACAATCCAAAGTGTATTTTACAATCCCGGACGAGCCCCCACTTCGATGTGACGAGAGATGGATATGAGTGGTAGGTGGGTCCTCTAGGGGAAGGACTTGGAATAATTTCTCGATGAGAATTATCATCTTACATTTCACCTACACCCCCCTCTCTCTTACTAGTGGTGGAAGGAGCAACTTTCCGGTACTAGTCATCAAAGAAATTTTTATTTGTTCGGGGTATTAAAATACGGAAGAATGGCTCTGAGATAATTTTCCTTAGGCTTGTACTATTAAAAAGTACTTATAGCTCCGAGATACAGAATTGAAGAGAGAAGTTCAAACATTCAACATTCGATTGAACAACAGGGAACTGACACAAGTTAAGTGCACTTTCACACATCAACTTTTATTACTTACATACATAGATAAGAAATGGCGTGTCACTTCCATAGGCTGCGTTTCAGTTCTCATTGGACTACCACAATGAGGGGCCCTTCCTCACTCCTACTTTACTTACTCGCTTGCACTCTGTGCAGCAAGCTTAAGTTGGCATACAGGGGTTCTGTCTAAGTTACACTGAATGTATATGGTTATTATACATCCATTCTGCTTGCGAGCACCCAGTGCTGTAGCCAGAATGGTACTCATAGACAGGTTCTCACTGTTTCATCATAAAGTGAGGGTAAGGGTCTGATGGGTTTGAGTCCAGGTGGTAAGCAAACTTAGCTTTGCTTCGGAGAGAATAGTTGTTCTCTCCTGTGGCTGGTGACTGCCCCACTGGTGTAGATTTGTTGTCTGGTGTCGCCCTGGTTTCTGGCGAAGTCCCAGCTCCTGGTTCAGTCGCAATGTGTAGCGTGACCAGGATCCCAGTTCTGCGATAAAGAGAACTTGATCTGTAGATGAGAATCTGGTGGCTGGTCTTGTCGAGTGCACACATTTACCCTTTTCCTCTTCTTTCAGAGGGGTGTGAGACTCAGCCAGCAAAGTTTTTTTCTCTATGGTAGAGTTTCTGCTATAACTATTAACCTCCACTTTTTTGTTTAATGGCTAAGTTAAGCTTACAAAAGGTAGGAGACAGTAATACAATGTTACAGTTTTAGTTATACACTCTTCCTTGTTTCATATGAATCAAATCACACTGACTTGGGCTATATGCTTAGTCCAAGTACACATGTGGTGTAGACTTAAAGTCATACACTACAAATCATTCCAATAATCACCAGTATTTATAAATCAGAGTAGCAGTTTTTACCTAGCACAGGCATACTGTTTTCCTGATCAAAATTAATCATTGAATTATTATCTTAACAGACAGAGTTGCATACTGACAAAAGTCAGGGTGCACACAAAGAGCAGTGGTCAGATTGTTAACAAAGAATCAAAACCACTGGGAGAGAGCTTTTGCCATATGATGGCAAGCAAACTACTACACAGAATAATCATTCATCAGTTTGATAAATGGTGCTAAGCATTTGTACAAAGTTACAATGCTAACACACACAGCATACATAAAATCAATACATAGATTCAAAAATGTAAAAACAGAGTTCCAACTCACTTTTCCTGGGAATGAACAGGGAATGACTTGAGATCAAGGAGTTTACCAGAGAATGGACTAGGCCTTCTCTGTCCCTTTGTCTTCCTCTGCTCTTGTCTACAGGCAGTCCTGAGGGGTCAGTGAAGTTGCGCCTGTGTGTGTGTCTGCTATATGAATCTCTCGCTTGCCGAATCAAATTTCGACAACCTGTCATTCACCATCAGGGGTGAGAGGGGGAGGGATTTAGTCTTGTCACCAATCGCCTCGGAAATTGTTTGAACCTAATCGGCACGGGATATTTTATGCATCCGTATAGGTGGCCGTGAGCCCCAGTTAATTTATGCGTCCGCATAGGTGTCGCGAGCACGTGTAGGTGTCTGCGAGGACGGGGACCGTAGGTATGGGGGGAGGGGGGGGGGGTGGAGGTGGTGGTGGTGGAGAGCGCGGCAATGCCTTTGTGTCACGGGGGGGACAGAGAGAGGGGGGGGGGGGGGGGGGGGGGGGGGGGTGAGACGGGCTATTGTTAGAACGCACTCCCACGCTGCGTAGTATCGCACAGCATGGGGAGGAAGGTTGAGAGGGGGGGAAGGGAGGTAGGCGATAAGAACGAAAGGCGGCACGCATTTACCGTGACGCAATTTTTTCCTGTGTCACTGATCGTGTCAGTCGGGCCTTTCGCACTGTCCTAAGCAAGAAAGGGGGGGGGGGGGGGGGGGGGGGGGGGGGGGGGGTTGAGAGGGGAGAGTGGGCATAGTATATATATATATAAGATGAACTTATGATAAACTTACAACGTCGTTGTGGATAAAAAAAAAAAAAAAAAAAAAAAAAAAAACGACAGTGACTTATCTTCACAAAAAATGTAAAAGAAAGTGTCACATTCAATTTAGTTTCTGCCACAATTCGCAGCTTCAAAATACACACACACACACACACACACACATATATATATATATATATATGTGTGTGTGTGTGTGTGTGTGTGTGTGTGTGTGTGTGGTGTGTGGAGAGCATGAAGATGATAATATGATCGTTGGGTCAGCAAGGAGACAATAGAGCAAAGATAAAGAGAGAAAGAAACAAAAATAAATAAAGAATCAAATACCTAAACTAAAGCCAAACCAAACAAAACCTGAGAAAAAAAAAAAAGAAAAAAGAAACAGAAAAAACGAAAGAAAGAAAGAACTTTGAAGAAGCCGCACTCACCAAGGTAGAGAGAAGATGAAAAGCACACAGACGATGTAACAAGGTTTCCATTGATCACACCACGCGGATCTCCACCGACTCACACTATCACGTATTACCAAGCACAGAGACACAGCCCAGAAACGAATGTCTGAGGACTTGCGCTGAAGAACGAGAGCAAACACTCGGAAAACGGAGAGACATCAGCCTCTCCCCTTCCGTGCCCTCCTTCCCAATGGGCTGAAAAAAACACACGCACATAGACACACACGCGCGCGCGCGCGCTCACGCAGATGCACGTACGCGCGCATGCACGCAGGCATGCACACACACACACATACACACACACACGCGCGCGCACGCACGCACGCACGAATATATACACACACACACGTATGTACGCACGCACACACAGAGGCGCGCGCGCACGCATGTTGTGTAAGCTTACACCCTGTGATCTATGTTGGGTGAGTGCACAGATGAGAATGGTTTCACCTTTTTCGAGCGAGTGCTGTTAACATCGGCTTCCTCTTCGGGAGTAAAGTGCCCGCCACCACTCGCCCTGGCCCCAAGGGGAGGAAAGAGATGACGACACGCAGGGAGGGCTAGGAGAAAGGAACCCGACACCTCAAAACCCGTTCACGCAGCAGGAGTCGCTGCACCACGAATTGTGCTGAAATAAGCGTGCAGCACACTGTTTCCTTCCTTGGCTGCACGATCCACTTTCGCCCCGTGGATTTTGGACGAATCAGCTATGTGCGTGCTTATAGAAAAACTCCGTGTATGTGCGTCCTTTTTTAGCATGTGGGTAAATGCTTTGACACGTTGAAGTGTTGTCCCTGACATGTTGAAGCGTTGTCATTAAAAAAGAAAGCTGAAATGGATGACAGCGCTCAAGGAAGGATAGTTCTCTGTTGGGGGGGGGGGGGGGGGGGGGGGGGGGGGGGGGGGGGGGGGGGGGGGGGAGGAGGAGAGAGAGAGAGAGAGAGAGAGAGAGAGAGAGAGAGAGAGAGAGAATTCATGATAAACATTTTCTGTCATATTTGTTTAATTTTGACTTTATCCGTCCTGTGAAACTTTTGTGGAAATATTGGAGCATGATGTGTTTTACAGGGTGTACCGCGCATAGTAAACCCGCTGTCAAGTTTACCAGACAAGGCAGACGTTCGGGTGGCTTATTGTGTCTTATTAGGAATTAATTTGTGTCTTCTTTCAAAGAAAATCAGGTGAATTGTCCTCGTGCTCTATTCTCCTTGATTTAAAAGGCTTTGTTTGGTTCATCAAAGAATGCTTTTATGTGTTTTGTTCGTATGTACTCCCGAGAGGGTTCATCATACTATACTTTATTTTGATTTTGACAATGGTATTTGTTCCCTTAAAGACTATCTTACTGACTGTATGCCTGATCTAAATGATGTGCATGTGATTTTGGCTGGCGACCTGAACAGTAGAACTGCTAATGTTTCTCAAGATGTTTTCTACGAGCATGATAATTATACTGCTGATTCTAAGCACTGTTCTGAATGTGTGAAAAGGAAATCTAATAACTATGGAAAATGTTTGCTGAACACGTGCACTTCACTTGGATTGTGTATACTCAATGGAGTTTGTAATGGTGGTCTTGATGGGCGCTACACACATATCTTTCTGAATAAGGGTGCAGTGTATATTACACTTTTTTTTTATATCTCGATAATGATTTTCAGTTCCCTTGCCTTCTTGTAATTTTTTTTTTTTTATCTGAGAGATTGGAATCTGACCATTTGCCTGTCTGAGAGATTGGAATCTGACCATTTGCCTGTCTGAGAGATTGGAGTCTGACCATTTGCCTGTCGAAATTAATTTTGGAGCGCAAAATGTTAATTCTGTGTCTGCGAATATTGGAAACGAACGTGAATTTATTGAAAAGTTAGTGTGAAACCTCATTTTGAGCTAACATATGTTCAGGCAATGCAGTCGGACAAAGCACTGTCATCATCTCTTGATGATGCTATTAATATGGTCGATCGTGATTGTAATGAGGCCCTGAATATGTTTGTGATAGGTATCAAAACTCACGCCGGTTGTATGAAAAAACAAAAAACAAACAACAACAACAACAACAACAACAACAAAAACCCACAAATCTCTCTGAACAAGAACACAAAGTGATTGGTAGGACACAGAGTGTAAGCTGAGTAAATCAAAAGCGTAGAGATTGTTAGAAACATTTCGACAGACATTGGATGATAGTGACCGGGACGCTTACTGCCGAATTAGGAGAGAGAGACAAGAATCTCCTAAAACTAAAAAAAAAACAACAACATGACAAATTACTGGAATCGTTAGTCACATCAGTAAATGAACAAAGGTTATTTTGGGGAAAATGTGCCTAATATTTCTTCGAAAAGAAAACAACCACGTACTAATTTAATAATCGATGATTGGTACAATCATTTTAAACATTTGCTCGAAACAAGTTTACAAACTGAAGTTACTTGTATAAGTAGCGACGGCAAAGAGAATTTCAGTTCCGAATGTAACGACAACGATGCTATGAACCGCCCAGTATCTAGAGACGAAGTGTTGCTGGCGATAAGGAAGTTAAAGATTGGTAAATCTGCAGGTCCAGATGGAATTATTGGTGAAATGTTGAAGTATGCGGGTGATCAAGATATTGCCTTCTTTGTAAACTTCTTATTACTTTGTTTGATAAGGGGATATTCCCAGATGACTGGACAGAAAGTATTGTGTTACTTTTATTTCAAAAAAGCCGATACAGACTATCCAAATAACTACAGAGGGATATTGCTATGCGATACTAGGAGTAAAATATATAGTTCCATTAGAAACAATAGGATCCAAGAATGGGTTGAACTGCATGATGTTACAGGGGGAATATCAAGCAGGATTTAAAAGAGGCTACTCTACCATCGATCACATGTACACATTATTAGCTCTAATATAAACAGCATTGCTTCAACCGCAATTTTTACGTTGCTTTCATCGACTTTGAGAAAGCTTTTGACTCCATAGAAAGCTTGTGCATATTGTGACCAATTCTGGTGGAAAACAGTATCAAAAGGAAACTTTTCCCGATGTATTCATAGCATACATAATAGAGTCTGGGCTGGAATTCGTTCTGGTGCAAAGTTAACAGACTGTATAAACTGCACCAGAGAGGTAAAACAAGAGCGGGAAAAATATGTGTGTGTGTGTGTGTGTGTGTGTGTGTGTGTGCTTCGTCTTAAGAATTTACATACCAGTATCGGCGTATGGTATCAGCTGTCCAATATGTCCGCACAACGGGAGTTGGTTATAGCCAGTTCCGCCATTTTCATTGAAGAAACCAGTCTCAAACATAACTTGATTGTTTATTTTGAGCTGTAACAAAACGAGGCACCACGTCATTGAGCATGTATTGAGCATCACTGTAACCAGGATGATTTTTTTTCCCTGCAATTTTCACACTACTTGCTTTAACATAAAATTACAGAACAACGAAAAGAAACGAAACAACACCCCGTCCACCTTTTATTTTATTTATTTTATTTTTTTTTCCCCCACACCTCTGAAGAGCTGTTCTATGTGCAAAGGAAGTAGCCTAATACGCCGCGAAGTTTTGGCCGCTTTAATTAACTGAACACAAAAAGCTGAGTTTTCTTGGGGATACATAACTATGACATTGATCCCAACCTCTATGTTCGAATTACTCCCCTTCATTTGGCGTGGCATAAAGCAACAAGTCACTACAACACATTTCACGTGCATATGTCTGTGCTTATCTATGTATGATTAATTATCCTACGTAATTGTAGTTACATGCCTATTTATGAACATAATATTTAAGAAATCTTGTGCAGTCTGGTTGCATCGGCTTTTGAACAGCATTAAGATAGCAACTAATATGGCGTATCAAGCAGGTATATCAGGTTTAGTAAAATGTTAGCCCCAATCATAAGGAACTTGAATGGCCGAAGTTGACACATAATTATGGTGACAATGTATATTACAGACCTAAATCTACCGGCCTGGAAGTGCTTCGATGTCTACGCATAAATCTTCTTCTAAAATTCAGACAGTCATTCACAAAGGATGCACACGTCTAAATACACACTGGGGAGGGGGGGGGGGGGGGGGGGGGGGGGGGGGCGCGCACACACACACACACACACTCACACACACACACACACATACACACACACACACACACACACACACACACACACACACACACACACACACACACACACACACATATGCAGACACACACTCAGCACACACACACACACACACACACACACACACACACACACACACACACACA
>JADBJO010001031.1:310631-400631 GCA_016801955.1 Conus betulinus
ATCCTAGCTAGCCTGGGGCATTTAACTTCAAAACTTGATTTCTATCTTCATTCTTCTGTCAGAGAGTGACTACCACAGGCTGCTCTTTTGATGTTTGGGAACACGTAAGTGAAGTGTTCTCTGTTTCATAGTTGACAAGTGGCAGAAAAGAGTATTCTTAAAAACAGATGTACACTGCTGTTGAGGGAAAAAAATTGTTATACACAATGACACAGACAGCTTGATTATAAAACAAAGAGAATGTCAACAGCACCCACTGATCAGCTACAGACTCTATGAAATGAAGAACAAACATCGACCTGTCCTCTCAGATGGAGTACGACTGACAATATTGACACTTTATACATGAAGTAACAGGACGTTTAAACCCTTCTAGATTCACATTAGTCAGATGTTTGGGTCGTTCTGAAAGCTGTGACAACGTCGAAGACACAGACAGCATCCAGTGCTCTCTGTTTTTTTTTTTTTTTTTTTTTATTTGGTCAGTTTAACTAGAAAATAGGTAGTGTTATTACATGTTTTTATTCGTTGTTTCTATTTTAAGACTGTATGCTTGCCCAGACTTGTAACACCTCAGTAGGTTTTGGGTTGTATTGTTCTAGAACTTTCTGCAGTTTTGATGTTCATCAGGTCATGGGGAAATAGCCATAACTTTTTCTTGCTATGACCATGAAGTGGAAATAGTTTTGTGTTGCGTATTAGCATTTCATGTCATCGAATGAAGGGATGGGTTTCAGTGTGATTGGAAGTTAGTCTAGACAAGATTAAAAGTAGTAGAAGGTCAGAGAAGCAAAGGACTGTTCTTATAGATTTTGACCAGGGAGAATTGCTGTCTAAGGAGGAGAGAGAGAGAGAGAGAGAGAGAGAGAGAGAGAGAGAGAGAGAGAGAGATGAAAGGTCAGTGCTTTGAAATGTGAGACAAGAAAAAAAGAAAACACTCGCTCATCAGAAGATAAAAGAGTTTCACTTTTAGAAAGAGAAAGGTCAGTTAGTTAGGGTGTTAGATCAGTAGAAAAGCAGCTTCTCACAAGAGAATATGAGAGAGAAAATGTTTAATTCTTTGGAGTGCTAGCTTATGAATAGCCAGCTGTAGAGGATAAGAGAGGAAGGATAACTGTTAGACTAGAGAGGCAGGAGAGTTCCTTGAAATGTTTTGGACTTGGAGAAAAAAAAAAATTAGTTACTGTTTGGGAGATGTAGGACAGTTTCTTGGAATGTTGGACCAGAGGAATTAAAAAAAAAAAACCCCCCAAAGCTGCTGTGTGGAAGCCCACGTATAAGGCTAGGTTACAGAACTTTCTGGTAACTCAGTTGAGCAGGTTTGTAACAGACTGTCTAGAACTAGAAGGATTCACTCAGGATTGGAGACTGGCGTGCAGAGACTAGTGGCAGTGAGTGTGTTGGGGGTGTATTACAGAATGTGAAGTGTACTTTTCATACAGTGTAGGACAACAAGGAAGGAAATGAATGCTTGCGTGCCATGGCCAAGTCCGTGGAGTTGTTCAGAACTTTGCAAGTGACTTATTTTGATCAACAGGCGCCTGATTTTGTCAATGAAATGAAAAGATATCCTGGCTGTTATAGCAGTGGGACTTAGGGGACTTGTGTGTGGTGTGTGTGTGTGTGTGTGTGTGTGTGTGGGGGGGGGGGGGGGGGGGGGGGGGGGGGATGGGGGGATTCAGACCTAAATTGTCAAACATTTGGTGTGTTTTGTACATCTTTCTGTAGTTTATAGTGCACTCACAGAGACGCACACACACCACACACACACACACACACACACACACACACACACACACACACACACTCTCGTTACTCATGCAAACACACAAAATCTAATGAAAGTAGTACAATCAGCAAAAACCATATCCCTCCTCTCCCCTTCCCCAGGTTTGTCATCTCGTTTCCAGTTTTGGCAAGAGCAGCTGGACTCCTCAACAGAGATCAGAATTTTGTCTGTGACTTAAAATTTAAAATTGTTGTGCATGTGCAAGTAATTAACTCTAATCGTGTTGAAATGTGAATCATCTTGTGCGAAAGCACTTGATCTTTCGCAGGGCACCTTCTGGGGAAAAGCAAAAATTGCTGAAATTGTAAGGGTGGGGGTTGGGGTTCAGTGGGCGGGCATGCTTCCATGCTGTTGGAAAAAGTTTAAAACCTGCTTTCAGAATGACGCAGTTTGATGCATATTTCAGCATTGAGTGGTGTATTGTCTTCAGCCTTGAGCTTTTCTTGTATTTGTCACTGTTTCATTTTTACAGTGTTGTGCTGACCCATGATATCAGCGTGTTAGATTACGCATGGAAAGTGGCAACTACTGGCTCCAGTATAGACATTTACATGAGACTTTGTGATGTTGGTTCATGCTTACATACCAAAAATGTGGCTAGTTCAATACGGATTCGATTGCCAGTGCCACTTTCTTTCTTCTTCCCAGATTTTTTTTTTTTTTTTTTTGGTGGATTCTTTTTTTTCCCATGCAGATTCTTAATTTTACATTCTGTTGAAATCAGTGAATTTGCGAAGTGGGAGCCCTGACTTTTGAGCAAAGAAACTGTTGAGTACAAAGTTGTTTCAAAAACCACCAGTTTGTTGGAAATAACCTTTTTAGAAACACTCTTTCCATGAACTTTGGGTGCACTTGACAGGAATTTACCAGGAGTGAGGGCAAAGCCATCTCAGGCTGTTGAATCACAGAACATTGATGGTGAAAAGAACAATTTTGATATGACATTTTAGCCCTACAAAAGCCACTCATTCAAGAATGACTATATCACATGTATGTGTGTACACACATGTGTGCATCTGCATATGAGGGTACACCCACATACACATACATATGTATACATACATACATACACACATACATACTATGTACATATGTAGACATCACAAAAAAAAAGAGGAAAAAGACCAATGGAAGAGCAGACTGGGCTGGATGTTGAGAATCCAAGATACCTTAATCCATGCTGTTTGCAACTGCCCTATGGAAAAAAGAAATCCCCACCTCATCAGTGTATACTATAATGGGAAAAAAAAAAAAAAAAAAGAAAAAAATCACATGTATATACACAAAGATTAAACAACAATGACAGTAACAAAAAAAAACATTTAAGAGCAAGAGAACTAAAATATGAAGTAATGCTCAATTGGACAGGTGTATTGTACGTAAAAGTTTGTAAAGGCACAAATACACGCAACTTAGACAGAAGCTCAAAGACACATTCTTGAAGTGTATGAGACTAGTGTGCAATCCCAGTTTTGCCAGCATGCCCCCTGAGTCCCAAAGGCACACTTGTCATGGAATGAACTGACTGATGGTAACTGAGAGAATTGTCAAGCTCTTCCTTGACGGCAGATCCTTACATTGGATTCAAACCCACAACCTCTTATGCGGGCTTGTCAGTGTGACATGTATGATGATGCCAGTCAACAACAAGATTGTTCTTTTTTCTCCTGCAAGAGGTTGCATTGATTAAGGATTGAGATTTTGTTTCCTTGAGTAGAAACATCCAAAGTAATGAAACTGTTGTGTAGGAGCAACATTAATCTGAAGTGAAATAGCAAGCATACATGCGGTCTCATACTCGTAAACTGACACCCCCTGTCCTTGAGCTTTGCTAGGTTAGTTGTGTAATGGATTTCAACTTAAAACGCCTCTCCTGCGGCCTTCATCAAATTATGACAAGCTGATACAACTTGGCAGAAAAGGAAAATGGGACATTGTTAAATGTCTCCATAGTAGTTGGTCAGAACAAAGTGCTGCTTAAATTCCTTGTCTTTTCTTCCCTTCCCCCTCTTTTTGCTTGGTGTGTTTTATGTAGTATTCACTTTTAGAAAAAAAGTTGTAATGTTAACCATCCACCCAAGACATTTTAACGGATCTGGACAGAATTCCAACCAGAACAGAACATCTCCACTTCCTGAGCCAGCCCTGCTCTTATCTGTTAAAAGGAAGAGGATGGGGTAGACACAAGAGTCAAGTGTATCTTGATTTATGGTCTTAATCTGGTGCTGGAGACTTCTGTTTTCAGGAACATGACACTCCGCTTGCAGGGAGGGAAGGAGGGGGCAAGAGGTGGAGAGAGGTGAGGGGGGGATAGCGGGCGTGAAAAGGGAATGAAGGAAGATAGACACTGGTATGCTCTGCAGCAGCCCTATCATACAGAAGATTACAGTTGTTTTTCAGTGACGGTTGGGTATTTGTTGATAAAACTTGAGTGTGCGGAGCGGGCATGGCATCACTGGAAGATGTGTAATGAAACCTGTCTGTATCCAGTCAAACTCTTTAGAGGAAAGTTCCCGCCATGTGAATGATTACAGGCTTTTTTTTTTTTTTTTTAAAACATTTTTGTCATTGTCTATACATTCCATTGAGCTCACAATAAACAGCCTCAGAATATAGAAATAGAACATGTTTGTCTTTGTACAGCAATAAGCACAAAATAAAGATTCTCAGAACACAGAAATGCCTCTGTCTTAGAACTTACTTTTCTGTGGAACATTTTTGCTGTTGTACTTGTGTAACTCTCGGTAAAGACACACGGAAATAAAGAAATCCCTCCCGTTTAAGACTGTCTTTTCTATGGAACATTTTTGGCTTTGTACTCATTAAACTCACAACAAAGACAGTCAGTGTAAGGAATCCTTCCTGTCATTTTTTTTTCCTGTAACATTTTTGTCTTTGTCAAATACTGTGTTTACCTCATCAGAAGGACCTTTAGAATAAACATTTTCATCCTATGAACGTAAAAAAGAAAAATCCTTGAACATAGTTGCCTTATGGCTTTACCTCATTTAGCTCATGGTAAACAACCTCAGTATGAAGATTCCACCCCTGGGAGCCTTAACTTTTTGAATGATGTGTTTGTGTGCATAGCAGTTAGCACTTAACAGTTCCACTATGCTGTGTAATAAAGAAGCAGAAGACTATCATCTGATAGTAACTTTCATCTTGTTTCTGGAGAAAATGTTGGCTTTTCGCAATATAATATTGTGCTTTGATCACTGGCGTTCGAGTTGGCAGTTTGTGGTCGTTTAAGTTGAAACTATACGTAGGAAAAGTACAATTGTGTGGAAGGAACATTTATGTGTTGGTGTCTTTCGTAATGTTTATTTGGTGTCAGTTACTGAGCATAATGTTTACTTTGTGTGTGTGTGTATGAGTGTGTGTGAGTGAGTGTGTGTGTGTGTGTTTACATGGTTTGTAATAAATTTGTATTTTGAGTCCACATTGACATTTGGAAAACGTATGATATATAGGAATTCACTGTAGGGTTAACCCTTCATAGTTTTGAATTTGCGTTGTAATATTGACAAGATGGTAATTAGAGAGGAACACTTTGATGGTGATTTGAGGGTAACACATAGAAAATACCTTGGCATTCATGACTATTATAATCATTAAATAAACAAAAAACATACAAACAAAAAATAACCCCAAAACAAAGGACAGGCATTTTTTTTTTATTTTGGCAGTGAAATTTGTATTGAATTTTTTATTGGTTCAGAACAGTTGCTCAGTATTTGTTGTTTTGGAGTAAAAATACTTTGAAACATAAAAAAAAAAAAATTGGGCAATCCTTGAAGTGATGTGCCCTAATTTCAAAACTCTCAGCATGACTGTCCTTTGAAAGAAAATGAAACTATTGAAAGGCAGCTTCTTTCCCCCAGATAGCATGCCAACTAAATTAGATGAAGTGTGGGAGACTTGTTTATTCATTTAGCATTTATACATATGATTTCATTTTAGGAGTTTTCAGTTCAAGTTCACATCGATTGTTGTTTGAAAAAGAAACAAAAAACAAAAAAACAAAAAAAAACTTGCAACGGAGAGAGAAAACTGTGGAAGGCTTGTGAGTGTTGAAAAGTCATGGATCCCCAAATTTCAGTTTTGCAGGTAATGTGCTTACATTTGGCAAAGGGAAAGATGAGGGATTGGTGGGGGGGGGGGGGGGGGGGGGGGGGGAGACATCTTATAGAAATTGTAATGCTTATGTACACAGATGAATTCTCAGGTTTCTTTTCTTTACTTTTGTTTTTGCTATCACCACTTTGGTCCTCGGAAAAGAACTGTTCAAGCATAAAAAGAAAAGGTTGGAAGATTCCGCTGACCACAGTGTCAGGGGACAAATTATACATCTGTACACAGACGAATTCTCTCACTTTTTTTTTTCTTTCTTTGCTATCACCACTTAGCTTCTTGGAAAAGAACTAATCGAGCATAAAAAGAAATGGTAGGAGGATTCTCTGACTACAGTGTCAGGGGACATGCTTATAGGAATTATAGTGCATTATGTATACAGATGATTTTTCTTTCCCTTTCTTTTTTTTTTGTTATACCTCTTTGCATCTCATACAAGAACTAATCGAGCACAAAATACAGAAAAGGTGGGAGAATCCGTCCCACCACATGGTCCATGGTTCCCCACTGTGCTTTTGTTGTTCGCATCCTTCAGTTCACCTGAAGGCATTAAGGTGACCAAGCGGATCAGCAGTAGACAGCATGCTTTAACGTTACATTACACCTAAACCACCTGTTCTCTGTGTCTTCACCCACTCCACAGGGTAAGGACGGCTTACGCTTCAAGCAGAAAATTATCACAACAGAAGATCAAAAAGTGGGTCCCCAGGATTAGCAGGTCTTACTCCCCCCCCCCCGGATTGGCATGAGCAGGTTTTTGTTTGTGTGTGCGTGTGTGTGTATGTGGATGAGTCTGCTAGTAGAAATTTGTTGAGAATTGGTATTCACAAATAGTCCGTCTTAAGACTTTAATAATTGTTTCACTTATGGAAACCAGTCCCTTGTGATACAGAGAAAACTGACAGCACTGTTTGGAGAAAAGTGTGAAGAATTTTTTTCCCTGTAGGGATGTCCTTGTGTTCGTTCACTTGGAGTTTAAGAGCAAGCAAATTGTGTGATTGATACACGGTCATGAAAAATCAGCTTCATGGAAGTTGCTTCATTGTGTACATGGCTGATATATACAAACTTTTTTGTGTGCTTTAGATTTGTTGCATTTAACTGACCTTACCTAGATAATATGTACTATAAATGTGGATGTTGGTTTATGTCTTTAGGTGTGTTTTTTTTTGTTGTTTGTTTGT
Organism: Conus betulinus; assembly: GCA_016801955.1. Lineage (NCBI taxonomy): Eukaryota > Metazoa > Mollusca > Gastropoda > Neogastropoda > Conidae > Conus > Conus betulinus. The sequence goes on from JADBJO010001031.1 coordinate 317,739, forward strand.
GTGTGTGTGTGTGTTACTGCTTTTGTTTATTGATATTTTTTTTTCAAAGAACAAAGCTGTTATAATATTGTTTCAATAAATGCTGTCTTTATATGTCGTTAAGACTTGTGTTGGATGATTACTACTTCTATAGCGATTTCTGCTTGCAATTTTTGCGTTGTGCTATACAGCTACTACTTCTGATTGTCGTTCTTTGTTGCATGTAATTTTATATCTAGTTATAAACAGAAGTGATACAAGTATTTACAAGAGGCATTGTACAAAGTTCAGAAATTGAGGAAAAAGAATTTCATCTTTCTTTCCTTCTCTCTTTCAAATTCCTGTTGTCCATCTTTCACCAGTGTCCTTGTGCCTGTTCTCTTCCTTTCCAATGCGTCCTGCTTAATTATGCATTTGTAATGTTCACCACATGCACACACACACACACACACACACACACACACACACACACACAGGGGCTCAAGCACATACATGCACATGCTCAAGCACACACATGCACACACACACACACACACACACACACACACACACCACCACACCACACACACACACCACACCACACCAGATACGCTCATCCCATACACCACAACACATATGTAGGTGTTCATGTGCTCATGCATGCTCATGCATGCAACTGCAAGCATATGCATGCATGCATACAGACATGATTATTGCATGTGTGCAGACAGACACATGCGCATGCACTCGCACACACTAAGATACTCGATGTCCACCCCAGTACCATTCCACCCTTGGGGATTCGTATTCTTCCCCATTTGAACAAAGCAGGTATAGACCTTGGAATAGTGTATGATTGTTCCAAGTTTCCTGATGACCCACCATGGACTTTCTTCACTTCAGAGATCCGGTTTGATTTAGCTTCATACTTGAAAGATTCCACTAGTTCCTTGGCATACAAGTCCCTTTTTGCTGAATTGTGTTCTAAGTTTCCATCCTACTACAGAGTTTTCACAGACGGTTCCAAGTCTGAGGAGGGAGTTGCCTCTGCTGTGTTTTGTGTAGCAGATCCCACTCAGAGATGTACCGAACACATTCCAACAGACTGCTCCATCTACACAGCTTAGCTGACAGCCTTGGTCCTGGCTCTTCAAATGATTTGCAAATCAGAACATAAAGATTTCCTTATTTTATCAACCTCCCTTTCTGCGTTGGAGGCCATTGCCAGCCATAATCTCAAGCACTCTCAACTGCTGAAAGTTTTCGAACTGTACACCTCTCTGAAATCAGATGGATACAACATAGTTTTTGCTTGGGTTCCCAGCCATGTGGGCATTTGAGGCAGTGAGGTGGTTGATCAGTTTGCCAAGAGTGCCACAAAGGAAAAGTTGAGCAGATTGTCTGTTCCTCACACTGATTTGAAACCCAAAACACAAACTTATGCCAAAGACCTCAGGCAAGAGGAATGGAACTCACAGATGGATAACAAACTATTCAAAATCCGTCCAAACCTGAATGAGTTTTACCGTGTTCCAGAGGTGGCCATAAAGATGAAACAGTCTTGTGCTGCTTGCACACAGGTCACTCGTTTTATACCCATTCTTATCTTTTTAAAGGTGAAGAAGCTCCATGGTGCATTCCGTGTCATGTTCCACTCACAGTGAAACATGTTCTTTAAGATCGTTGGGACTTACATGATGTGAGACATAAAAACTTTACAGCAGACACAGTGAAAAACCCTGTTCAGAGATGTCCCACCTGACATGATCTTTGAGTTTCTGAAAGAGATTAACATTTTTCATCTCATCTAAGATTTTACGGAAGAAAGATCCTTAACGAAGTTTCTGGTATGTTTTCAGATGTATTTTAAAGAGATGTGTGAAAGTCTTTGGTTTTTTTTTGATGACTTGTGAGTTGATTTTAATGTGGTGACAGCCCTGATACGTCCCTTTGCGGTCGGCTGGGCTGTAAGCAGCGTTACCTTACTTTACTCTCACACAGACACACACACACACACACACACACACACACACACACCGGCAACGGCAATCCACAGGGAGCAGTCAGTGTCAAGCCGTCAAGAGGCAACCCACCGGAGGAGACACTGCACTGCTGCCGAGTCACTTCGGTAGTGTTCAGTGGCGCCTGTTCTGATCAAACATAAGCAGGACGCCACCTACTAAGCCCCCTACTGACGACAATAATTGCTTAGTCGCGGAGCCGGCGTGAGTGAGCTCTCCCTCCGGAGGGCGCCACCACGTCCGTCCAACGACAGCCCCCATGGACGACTCGCCGATACCGGTGACCCCGACGGAACCAAACCAAGGCCACAGACGTGGAGAGGACATCGAAACTGAGGTCACCATGAGAGCAGGGCATGAAGGGCCACAGAATTTGAGACTTTTTTTTTTTTTAATGCTGATCGATGAGAATGAGGATGATTAAGATGATGCTACGGATTTCCATTTCGGTCTGAGACTACATGACAGGGCTGTACTCTACGCTTCCTTTCATAATATATCCCGGCGTCAACCAGGCCCGAGAGATACAGGCACCTGCAGTGTTGGTCAGGAAATTTGAGCAACACTCTCGGAGACGCATCCATTAAGTGGATGAAACTCGACTGTGTGGTCCCAGTCTTCCAACTGAGTCCGCAGCAAACTCAACTCTGGGTAGGAGCCGGTCGGGGCAGAAAAACCCACATGACTCTGATGGGATTGGAACCCACGACCTCCCAGCGGGAGTCCGCCCTCCCCCCCCCCAACCTCCATCACCTCATTTACTGTTTTTCAAATTTCTACCATTTTTTTTTTTTTTCCATTTTGTTTTAAGCTGAATACTCAGTTTCATGCCTTAACGAAAATATTTCGTAAAGACAAAAGGGTATTTGTTGCTTATCATGAACATGTAATCTCTGTCAGTCTGTGCCAAAAGCCTAGTGAATTTATGTAAACCTCCTAGGCAAAAACCTTATGAATGTTTTGTTTTTAAAGCTGCAGTTAGAGTTGTGATGTTGGCTGTCATAGATTGGTTGTGTAGGATCAGTAATAAGAATAGGCAGATGACATTGAGACAGCTTCAGTGGGAAAAACGAAGATCGTACTGAAGGCACATGGCTGGTAACAAACTGTCATCAGGACTGAACTTGATTCTAAGTGAGGAGTGTTTTGCATGTCCTCACAGTGTATTGCTGCCCAGAAGTACAACTGCTGTATCTTGAATTTTTTGCTTTTTTGAGATTTTTGGTATACTATGAGAGCAGGTCAAGGGGACATAACATAGCCCAAGTCCCAATCTCATTATCCTAAAAATAAACGTGCTGTTTTTTTTTTTTATCAAAATACTTGTACCGTAATTCAGCTCGCAATATGTCTTGTGGGGATAAATAGTTTTTTTTCATCTGCTGCAAAATTTGATTTTCAGACATACGGCAGTTGTATATCCGGGCAGTGATATGTTTGTAGTTAACAACTTAGGTTCCATCCTTCGTGATGATCAATCTTTGAATTTTTTCTCTTGGTTGATATTTGTGTGTAATTGATCCTTGTCCTGTTCACTAGATGAACACTACAAAACTAGGAAAAAGAAAAGAGGTGGGATCAAGTGCTGTCTATTTGTTTGTTTGACTTTAAATTAATGAGCTGTTTCTTGATTGCAGAGAGAGTATGAAATCACATCAGACGAAAAACGTTCAGGGAAAGCAGAGGAAATGTTTCAGCAGTTTCTGCAGCATGATGTAAGTGTAACCACACACACCTGTCCTCCTTCCAACCATTAAATAAGATATAAATGTAACCACAGAACAACTGCAATAAATGCCTGCTACCAGTAGCAGCTGCATTTGAAGAAACACCCTGGATTAATTATTGCTCATTACTTCCAATGTATACAGGTTCATGCGAAAAACAAACCCATCTCCCTCCGTCTTCCAAATGAAATTATGTGTTCCATCAGGCCCTGCTCACGTTGTCAGTTTTTGTATTATTGTGCCTTTGGTGGTGCACACAAATCTTCTATGTGTTTGCAGATGGGGAGAAATGAGAGTAGGGGAGGGAGCGTGGCAGGGGCGGGGGTGTGAGAGTGTCGACAGTGTATTGAGCAATGCAGTGACTGGCCACTTGAGATTGAAGAGTGGAAGTACATTGCGGCTGTGCAGTTGCTCTCAACTATCGCTTCATCAGCAGCCTTCCTGGGTCTGGTCGGGGCCTGTACAGTCTTCCTCTTCCCCCCCCCCCCCAACAAACAACATTTTGTATGGACGGAAATGTACTGCAAAAGAACAAAATTCAAACAATCGAGTGAAAGAATTGAAATGAAGGGGAGGGCTGGAATGATGTAAGGTTGATAATATGCTCCAAAAGAAAAAAAAAAAAAAACACAAAAAAAAACAAGCAAATTAAAAAAGAATTGAAAATAAAGGGGAGGGCTGGAAGGACAGGAAAAGAGAAGAAAAAATGTATAATTTGATTAATTGGTGGGGGGTTGAAGGAAAGGTAGATGAGACAGTCATAAAACTTGAGTATGAAAATGGTATAGCGACACCATCTGCAAAACAGCCAGCCTCTTCCCTTCCCCCCGCCCCTCCTTTCTGCCAATTATCCCTCCCTTTTCCTTTCTGGTACTGTTCTCTTGGGGTCGCTGTGTCCTTTGTGGTGGCATGATTGAGGTTTTTCTACATACTCTTGCATAAGAAATCTCTTTTTCAGTTCTTGAGTTCAGGACATTGACTTGACTTGACTTGACTTGACCTGTTTATTTGATGGTCCTAGTGTGCTGTGTATCCAGCTGGTGCCAGTCAGGAGGGTAGTGGATGGCAGGGTTGCTGCTTGAGCAGGATGCTGGGATATAATGATATTAACATGCATTATCAGAAAAATCATTCTTCCAGGAAGCTTCTGTTGTGTCATTTAATTTTTCAAGCACCTTGATATTGTGGTTAGTATCTTTTGAATATGATGGCAGGTTGTGTAGGATGGGATGCATCTAGTGGTCTACCAGGCTTGGCAACTGGTTTGTGGGACCACTCACTCCTGATGCAGTAGGTCATCTTGATAGGTTGTTTATTTAACTATTATTAACTGTTTTTTTAGAAAATGGTTAATTCAGCCTGTTTTTTATGCTGATCGTGTGTCAGCTGCCTTGCGTGTTTTGGGGTCCACGATGCCTTGGTTGTTGAGTTTCCTGAAAGCTCATTGGATGCCTTGGGTACTGGCATTGTGAGGCTCTTCTGTAGTAGTTCATTGGTGATCCGCATTAATTCTCAAGGTCTGACCAGCGCGTTGGGCTAATGCATAGGTTGGACTCTGCGAAGTTGTAGCCAGGAGACCCTGTCTTAAATTCTCTGATCTTAGTCATTTATTCATTTATCCATCAGCTTTGAATTGTGCGCAGTGTGGTCTCAAAACTTTGCAGGTAATGTGTAACATATGAGGACAAGTCTGCACACAGTGACTCTTTCATGAAACTGAAACTGAAACTTGAGGAGGTGAAATATTTGGGTACCTTCTTTTTCTTACCTGATGAAGAGATTCAGTTCAGTTCAGTGGTTATTTTAACGTCTGTTTCATCATTGATGATATTAGAGTATCATCAAAAGGCAACAGAGATCACTGAGAACATCAGACATTCCGTCTCTGGTCATTTTTCCTCACCTCTCTCCTTCACATGTTTCAGATCAACCTGCTAGACAAGAACACATTGAGTTCTGCCAGTGCTTGTCAGCAGTTGTTCAGGATCTGATTTGTGGGAGTACAGAGTATGAATAACATTATGCTGGAGAACAATGTTGAGCAGATTCCTTCCTTAGTGTCACTCTACCTGTTGAGTGGTTCGCAGAAATGTTTTTACCAAACTCACAGCCAAAATGATTGACATAAACGTGTGGAGGGCCAGAATAGGGTGTTTTTGTGCTTCGCTCAAAATCTGGGGCAACTGTGACGTCACAGCTGCGTGTCACGGGTTGCTGTGTAGATGTGTCACTGAGCGATGTTTTGTTTTTTGTACGGTCTCTTCTTCTCCTCGGCGCAGGACTTGGCATGTGTGTGTTGACAAACATTTCAAGGATATAAACTGTCAAAGTGGCTGGGTGTCCCTCGAGGGGAGAGAAAAACATGTTAGGAACAATGCCGCACACGGAGAACGCGTGGCTCCCGAACAGTCAAGGCCATTCCTACAGTGCCCTACATGTGTTAGTGCTCGTCTCTCTGTGTGCTGCCAACGCTGTGCTGTCAGTGTGGAGAATCCTGTTGAGTGGCGACATTCAGGTCAACCCGGGGCCTGATCATTCTGCGCAGCAGGGAGAAGATGGGAAAGGTGTACCTTCACGTGAGAGCGGGGGCCTGGCAGTTTCAACAGAAACAGAGGTGAAGCAAGGCTTTGTGTCCTGTGATGCCCTCACTGAAATACTAGCAGCTATCCAGTCACAGCTACGAGAGCAAAACGACCAAATGAAACTGATGAGAGGGGAACAGTCGGAACATAACGTGCTTGTACGATCAGAGTTAAACACTATCAAAGACAATCTGCAACAAGTTTCAGAAAGATGTGAAGACATTAGTCAACGTTGTTGCAAACTGGAACACGATAATGCAAGGTTCTCTGACAGAATAGAAGGTATGTCTGCTGAAATAGGTAACTTGCATGGTGAAACAGTGGAAAGAAGAAATGAATGTGCCCATCTGTCATCTCAGATCTCTGAACTGAAGGAAGAAGTCGGTAAACTATACGACGATCTTGACAAATTAGAAGCCCATTCAAGACGAGAAAAAACCTACGTATGTTTGGTGTGGCACCTGTCAGTGACAAAGAGGACTATGATGCATGTGCACGTGCTGTGTGTGTAACTCTCAACAGTGTGGATAATAACAGAACATGGGTGGAGAACGATATTGCGAGAGCACATCGTGTTGGACAAGCTAGAATGGGTGAATACAGGCCTATGATTGTCAAACTAAAACGATGGAAAGACAAAATGGCTCTCATCCAAGATAAAACACTCAGGAGCAATCTGGAAAAGAAAGGGGTCAGACTTGCCAATGATCTGACTCGAAGGCAAGCAGATCTGGTTGCTACTGCCAAGAGAGAGGGGAAATCAGCCTTTTTGTGTACGAGGTAAGCTGACGATCGGCCCTCGGAGACCCGATCCCAGGGGCCACATGGAAGTGCTAGCAGCATCACCTAGTGTTACGCCAGGGGTTTCCCAGCCAGGAGTTCCTCAGCCAGGGGTTTCCCAGCCACGCACAGCTGATCGACAGAATGTGGGCCAGCCCTCTTCCCTCCCTCTCGGCAAACCGCGACCCAGCCAGCCAGGTGACGTCACATCAGGATCCCCTGACCCACGTGACCAACTTTCGGCCAGTGAAAATATACCTTGCGTTGTGACTGACCCTGATGCTGACTTTCAGTCTCGTGCAAAACCGAGCACCGGGTAGCCAGGGGACAACACAGCGACAGTGTTAACACACCAAGTAGGCAGGGAACGGGTGCGCGTGCGTGCAAAAACAGTGGGTGGTACAGTTAGCGCGAGAGGGGACCAGACGGTTCTGCACAATTATTTGTGCGGGCGGTCTTTTCAATCGAACGAAGCAGCTCAGGCACGTGATAGAAATGTGTCACACGGCAGGTCTCTCCGTTCTGGCGCTCCTCGTAAATCACCTAAGTAGGACAGGGCGGATCATTGTATCAAAGAGTTATCCTTTCTGTCGTATAACATAGAAAATTTGTACAACAAACTTGCAGATGCCTCCTTTATTGATTATATTTCTTCTTTTGACTTCGTTTGTTTGACAGAAACATTTATTGATGACTCCTTCGATTTCAGTTCTGTTTTTATTGATTACGCAAAATTCTGTGCTCCTGCAAGAAAATTATCTGTTCACGGCAGAAACTCTGGTGGAACATTGTTGCTGGTACGGAATAAGTTTGCAAGTTTTATTTCACAAATTGAGGTGGAATGCAATAATGTGATTGTTGTTAAAATTGATAAATGTGTGTTTGGGCTGAACAAAGATGTTATACTGATTGCATGTTATATTGTACCTGAAGGTGGACCTGCATACAATTTAACAGAACTTAAAGATGGGATACTCATTCTAGAAGAAAATGTATTACAAAATATTGACAAAGATGATGTTTTATTTGCTTGTGTGTGGTGATATGAATGCCAGAACAGCTAGTGAACAAGCAAATGAGGGAAAACATGCTTAATTATGATCATGATGATGATGATGATGATGAAGGTTATGTTTTAGAGCGTTCATCAAAAGACACAATAATTAATAATTTTGGCAGATCATTGTTAGACTTTTGTTTTCTGTTTGATTGTTGATTTTGAATGGTGCTTGTGCAATGGATCCAGACGGAGAACTTACTTTTGTATCCCCAAATGGCAGTAGTGTGTGTGGATTATTTTTGTGTCAAAAGAGATGAAACCATTTTGTGATGTAAAAATTGCCAATCAACTTTTTTCTTGGCACCTACCTGTGGAGATGTACTGGAAAAATGGCTGTGTAGAAAATGATGTCACTTTTGTGCCACAAGCGGGTGAGGAAAGGGTGGTCTGGTCAGATAAGTATGCAGAAATATATAAAGATGAACTAAATTCTTCAGACTTTAAGCATTGCATAGAGAGAGAAGCATAGATGCTATGAATGTAGATGTAAACAGTTCTGTTGAGCTCTTTGTAAATGCACTATATGGTGCTGCTGCTTGCATGATCAGATTAGTTGGCAAAAAAAAACAAAACAATTTGATGACTGGTTTGATGATGAGTGTAGACAACAAAAGAGATTAGTGAAAAGGTTTTTACAGAGATTTCAAAGAACTAAAACAAAACTAGTAAAGGAAGAAAAAAAACAAATTATGTTGAAGAAAGAAAGATTTATGTGAATCTGCGAAAAGAGAAAAAAAGAGAACATGATGAGAAAAGATTACAAGGACTAAAAGAATGTATAAACGACCCAAAGTTATTTTGGGCAACTATAAGATCACTTAATAGAAAGAATATTGTGTATAACAATATCAGTATTCAGCAGTGGTATGAGCACTTCCACAGTGTATTTAATATTTTTGATTCTGCCCCAGAGCATGATACTGTAGACTTTGAAGACAGTGAAGGAGAAGATGATGGTAATGAACCCTTTTCCATGATCAGATAACAAAAGAAGAAGTTGAAGCCGGTGTGAAGAAATTGAAACCTAGTAAAAGTTGTGGGCCTGACAAAATTTTGGGTGAGATGCTCAAACAAGGAAATACATTAGTAATTGACTATTTAGTTTTATTATTCAATAAATTATTTGTTAGTGGAACATTTCCAATAGATTGGTGCAAATCTATCATTGTGCCTATCCACAAAAAAGGAGATATAAATAATCCAGACAACTATAGGGGAATTGCTTTAACTAGTGTGGTTAGTAAGGTATACACTCACATTTTAAACAGAAGGTTAACCAATTGGGCTGAGAGAGAGAAGAAAAATTATTGAGGAACAAGCAGGATTTAGGGCAGGTTATAGTACAGTGGATCATATATTTACTCTGTATGCACTGGTTCAGAAATATCTTATGAAAAATTCCAAGTTGTATGTGGCCTTTGTTGATTTTTAAAAAGGCCTTCGACTCTGTAAACAGAAATATATTATGGCATGTACTTAGGAAGTCTGGTATAAAAGGGAAAATGTACTTTGCTCTGAGGGGTGTTTATGATTCTGTCCTTGCTGTGTGTTCGTGATAAATGTAATTATTCTGAATATTTTGGTTGTCCTCGTGGCGTAAAACAAGGGTGTCTTTTGAGTCCCCCAGATGTTTACGTTTTTTATTAATGAACTAGCCATTGAAATGTCGAAAAGGGGAAGACATGGAATCCAACTTGTACTGGAGCTCTTGAAATATTTTTGCTGTTATTTGCAGATGATATGATCTTACTTTCAGACACTGTTATTGGGTTGCAGAATCAACTCAACTAAACGCATTGAAACAAGAGGCAGATAAATTACAACTGATTGTTAATCTGAAAAAAACTAATATAATGGTTTTCCGTAAGGGAGGTTACCTTTCACGACAGGAAATATGGTGGTATGGCAACTTGGAAGTTAAAGTTACAAATGCATACAAGTACTTAGGGATGGTATTTACAACCAAATTAAGTTTAAATACGGGATGGCTAGAAATGTGTAGAAAGGAAAAAAAGGAGGAGTTATAGAAATTCTGAAATCCTGAGGAATGATGAGAAGTTGAGATCAATTGATTTCTCCATTTTTTGGAAATTGTTTGACACCCAAATACAACCCATGATAACTTATGCCGCAGAAATTTGGGGGCTTTCAGAAAAAATATTTATATGGAAAGAGTTCATACTTTTGCTATTAAAAGATTTCTGAGTGTTCCAATTCATTCATCCAATACGTTAGCTTATGGGGAAACTGGGAGATACGCTCTCTTTATTGTGACTTATATAAAATGCATTAAATACTGGATAAAGCTGATACGACTTTCTTCAAACGGCTATATGCAGACAAGCTTATGATATGTTACTCTCACAGTCTGAGACAGGGAAAGCAAATTGGGTCAGTCAAGTAAAACATGTTCTTACTGTGAACGGGTTTGGTATTGTTTGGCTTTGTCAAGAGGTAGGTAATGAAAGGGAATTTATATCAGAATTCAAGGATCGTATGATATCATGTTTTAAACAAAATTGGCACTCCAAAATTGAGGAAAATGAAAGATATTCTTGGTTTCATTCATTTAAAAGTATTTTCCAGACAGAAAAATATCTGTTATTAGTCACAAATAAGTGGCATAGGAGCATGTTAGTGAGATTTAGAACCGAACTCTTGGTCTGAACATAATAAGAGATGGTACTATGGCGATAACATTAACAATTTATGTAACTTTTGCTCAGATAAAAATCATGCCTTCGAGGAAAATGAAGAACATTTTCTGTTTCATTGTGAGTTGTACAAAGACTTACGAAGTAAATGTAAAGTTTTCGAAACAAATGTTGCAGTCCGCAATGACCTATGTGGATTGTTATGCATTGAAGATGAAGAATTGCTCCAATCACTTGCGAAGTTTATAGCAGAGGCTAGTTCTATCAGAAAAAGGAAACTAAGTAATTAACATAATACGTTTTCGACAAAACAATAGGTACATACTAATTTATTTACTTCTTACGATGATCTGTCCCGGCCCTGTTTAAAATTGAACGAATAGCGCAGACGCAAAACCTGACGCTGGAATGTGGCTTTGTACGCACACTTTTGTATGTATGTTAGTGAGAATGTGTGAGCGCATGTGTGTGTGTGTGTGTGTGTGTGTGTGTGTGTGTGTGTGTGTGTGTGTGTGTGTGTGTGTGAGGGCCCGCCACGGTATTTTCACATATGTGTTGAAGATTTTTCTACATTTGTGAAGCTATGATTTCTGATGATTATTTCTAGTTTTCGCCTTTGATAAGTTTACAAAGACAGTGTACACCCCTTGACATAAGGGCTAGTTAGGCCAATGTCTCTCTCTCTCTCTCTCTCTCTCTCTCTCTCTCTCTCTCTCTCTCTCTCTCTCTCTCTCTCTCTCATACACATACATGTACATACAAACACACACAAACACACACACACACACACACACACACACACACACACTCTCTCTCTCTCTCTCTCTCTCTCTCTCTCATACACACACTCTTACACGTACATACAAACACACACACACACACACACACACACACACACACACACACACACACACACACACACACACACACACATATATGTATGCACACACACACACAAAGAAAAAGAAAAGAGAAAGAGATATGAAAGTAAAAGGAAAAATTAAAAAAAAAAAGAAAGAGGTTTAGTGGGTTGGGAAATTATTCAGTTACAGTACTGAAAAGCACAGATGATTACCGTAAACTTTGGCCTAAAATATCCTTTCCTGGCCCGCTCCCTTCCCACCTTCCCCTTCCCTCTTTTTTTTTTTTTTTTTTTAAGACCAGATCAGTGACATGTTTAAGTAATCAAAGGCCTTATTTGTTTGTTCTTTCTTCTAGGTCTGCTGGTTTTGATTCAAATTGAGGGACAGATACAGTAAATCTGTTGGATTTTCCTGTCGTGACAATCACACTTTAGCATAAACATGGATGTGGATGGTATGGAGCACATGTTAATCCATGTTGATGAAGTTACAGCTTTTTGGTTCAGAGTGTGCTGTACCTTGCCCTTTGTTTGTGTCCATCCAGTCAGACATGTTTGTGACCCACGTCAATGGGAAACACGTGTCGGCGGTGAAGGAGGAGATGAACCAACAGAACTCCAGCAAAGAACTCTTCAACAACTGCGCAGAGTGAGTTGTCCTTGGTATCCTGTTGCTGAAATGAAGACTTTTCATAGGTAGGCTTAATGCTACTCCAGTTGACTGTCAACTTGAGGGACAGGCTACAGCAGTGATATTGGTAGAATGTGAATAAAACTGCCTTGAACGTATAATTTTGAAATGATGATTGTTCATTAAGTTACTAAAGTGTTACATTGTGATCTTTGTATGGGACAAAGGTGTTGTTTTGAAACTGTGAAAGGATGGAAACGACGAAGGTGTCAGGTTATCATTTTTGTGCTGGAATGCTGTTAGTTTACATGTTGTTATTGTTGGTTTGCTTTTTTTTTTCTTTTATTTCATTTTATTTTATTGGTTTTATAGGTAGTAATGAAGACAGGGTTTCAGACTTGTAAAGTTAAGATTATGTACCCAACAGATTGAATTGATGATGTAATGAGCATCAACAATGGTAAGATTGCAAAGAAGGAAGAAAACTATGTATTTTTTGCAGGGGTTTGGGAGTCTCTGAATGAAGATGCTCAGACATGTTTTTCATAACTAATGTTGGCAAAGAAGATTCTACCGAGTTCTTAAACACGGGGTGCTGAATCAATTCTTTAAATTGTAGTTTGATACTGGGATTAGACATTAGATGTAGACAGTCTTTTCACACCGTTCAAAGCAAAGCTTGGATGCAACAAAAAGACAAAGGTTGTTTGATGTGGAGGGACTACTGGATAACAGATGAAAAATAATTTTAAAAAAAATTTTAAAAATTCACATTATTTGGCAATGTTTTGTCTAAAATTCATTTGGACTTTTTAACCTCATGATGAGCCTGTATTCACCCCCCCCCCCCCCCCCCCCCCCCCCCCCCCCCCCCCCCCCCCCTTCTCACTCATTTCTCTCCCCTGCCACAACTGGCTGCCTAGAACAGTGTTGATTGTGTTCAGCTTTGTGAACACCCAGTACGATTTTAAGACTGGATTCCAATGTCTGTTTTCAGGCTGAATTTCAGGTTTCTGCCCAGGTAGCTCTTGAATTTCAGCTTTTGCCAGGTGTTGATTTAATTTCAGGTTATGCCCAGGTAGTGCTGGGAATTTCAGGCAGTGCTGGGAATTTCAGGCAGTGCTTAAAATCAGGCTTTCGCTGAAGTAGTACCTGAATTTCAGGCTTTTGCTGTGGTAGCTATCAAATTTCAGGCCTTCAACCTGGTAGTGATAGATTAAGCTTTAGCTGAAGTAGTATTAGAATTTCAGGCTTTTGCACAGCAAGCATTTGTATTTCTATTTTTTGTTTGTTTTTCCGTGGTAGTTTGCCAAGTCATCAGTTGAATTTAAGACTTATCCTGGAGACACTTTATTTTCAGACTTTTGCTCGAACAAGACTTGCGTTTGTGCTTTTGCTTATGTATTACTCAGTTTCAAGGTTTGGTCAAGGTCAGTGCTTTGATTCTGTCAGACTAGCACTGTTGTTTTGTTTACAGGGTGGTGAAAAATTACTTGTCCGAAGAGCCCTTTTCCAAATTTGTTGAAAGTATTTACTTCAAACGATACCTGCAGTGGAAATGGTTAGAGAGGTGAGTCGGTCTGTGTGGCAGTGAATACTGTGTGTTTTTGCTGTGTTGGACCGTATGATTAAAGAAAAAAAGTTGTCTTTAAGCACTGAACACTGTGTATGTTAAGTACCATTTTATAACTTCAAAAAAAGAGAGACCAAGGAGAACGAAAAAAAAATTTCTCTTGAGAGCATTGAAGAGTGAATGGTTCAGTTCATATGACTCCAGTTATATTGCATTTCATGTTCAAGTTACACATCTGTGAAGAAAACAATGAGAAGAAACATTGCTCTATTCATTGTAAAGAGGGAAAAAATGTAACTTAAAATTGTATTCAAAATTTAATGAATGAGAAAACTCTGTTTTGCTTGAAGTTTGTTGCTTAACCATTAACCTTCTCAGCGAAATATGTGTACACACACACTCACACACACCACACAACACACACACACACACACACACACACACACACACACACACACACACACACCATTCCTAGTAGAATATCTTAATATAAAAGTGTTTGAGGGTATTTAGTGAAGTAACCTTTTTCAGACGATGGGTGACAGTATTGTCAGTGTTTTCGCAATACTTCAGACGATGGGTGACAGTATTGTCAGTGTTTCCTCAATATTTCAGATGATGGGTGATGGTCGGTGACAGTATGGTCGGTGTTTCCTCAATATTTCAGATGATGGGTGACAGTATTGTCAGTGTTACTCAATACTTCAGACGATGGGTGACAGTATGGTCAGTGTTTCCTCAATATTTCAGTGATGGGTGACAGTATGGTCGGTGTTTCCTCAATATTTCAGATGATGGGTGACAGTATGGTCAGTGTTTCCTCAATATTTCAGATGATGGGTTACAGTATGGTCAGTGTTTCCTCAATATTCAGATGATGGGTTACAGTATGGTCAGTGTGTTTCCTTCAGATACAGTTTCAGATGATTTCAGATGATGGGACAGTATGGTCGGTGTTTCCTCAATATTTCAGATGATGGGTTACAGTATGGTCAGTGTTTCCACAATATATCAAATGATGGGTTACAGTATTATCAGTGTTTCCATAATATTTCAGATGATGGGTGACAGTATTGTCAGTGTTTGCTCAATATTTCAGAAAAGATTAGATATCCCCTAGTTATTCGAAAGTAGCACAAACAGCAATATGAAGTAAGAAGAAAGTGAATTGGAAAGAAATGTGTGTTTCAACATACCAGTTCAACATACATGAAATACGAGATTCTGAAATTGATTTGTTAATACATTATCACTTTTCATGATGGAGTGTTTGGTTGGTTGGTTTTTGACATTTTAAAGCTCTGTAGATCATTTGATGCCAGTTGCTTGCAGGGTTGGTTGATTTTGTTTTTGTTTATTTTTTTGTTTTTGATACACCTGACAGACCGTTTACCACATATGAAAAAAAGTTCTTTTGAAAATGGCTGGAGGAAATAGATTTTATATGTAAATATGTTTTTTGATGTTCTGGCATGCCAAAATGTTTTTTGATTCTGGCATGGCAGAACAGTAGAAAAGGAGCATGTTTTATGGGGGAAAAAACCCCAAAGAATAAAGATGCTACAAGAAGCATTCAAACAAACAAACAAGGAACAACAGCAACAACCAACTGAAAAATTTCACCATTGATCCTCTCAAGATGAAGGAAGAGTTGGAAGGCAGGTTGTAACTTTTCTGTTGAGTAGATTTTTATTTATTTGTTTTAGTATATGATCAGTAAGAGTAATCATTGTGTTGGTAAACTTACCAGAATTGGAAAATGGCTGGCTGGTCCCCTGAATATTCTTTGTTTTGGTTGCAGAATACTTTGTATGAATGTGTACCTGTCACATTTAGATTTAGATCTGGTTGTTGATGACTAAAATCCTACACAAGACCTCAAACAGTTACCGAAGTTTAGATAGCCACATAACCACCGTTTCATATAAAGATGGCTTGCAGAAATTGTTACAGTTTTGCATTTTCACACATGCTTGTTGTCCAGGACAGGGGAAATGGTGATGGTATTGCTTAAGTGCACTAAGCTGATGTATCATTAGTTAGGCTGAACACACCAAGGTTATCTCTGCACTCGCACACGCATATGCGCACTCTTGCATCTACCAAACATTCACCATTCTCTGGAAATGGGATGTCACGCATTCGTTTCTCTCCTAACACGAATGAGAATAAGAAATCCAGTTTATATGCTACTTATGATTACTCATGAAAAATCCAATTAAACAAAGTGGAATAATCAGAACATAAAAGATCAATACTTCCTAATCCGGGGTTAATTAAGATAGCGTCTTAGCTGGCCAGGTTTCTGCACACACACACACTTATACACCAAGCTGCAGTTCCTCGAACAAGTCACTTCAAGTTTTCTTCAGCACTGGGTGATGGCAACACCCTTGGTTGTCTGGCACCAGGTTTCAGGACTGGGTCTTTGTGGTCGTCTCTGGGAACTCAACGTAGAAATCTTCTTCTTTTATCTTTTTCACCCACCTCTGGGTTCAAACTCAATCTTTCTTTCTCAGCTTGTTTTTTACACCTAAGACCTTGCTGTCTCCCAGACCACATTTCTTTCGACCCTGCTCACTCTCTTCTCTCCTCTCTCCTTTGTTCTTCTCTCTTTTGTGGTGTTCTCCTCCTCTCCTCTGATGTTGTTCTCCCTCAGTTTTTATAGGGATGGACACAAGGATTTCCCTTCGGGCCATGCCTTTGTCCATGTTGCTTCTCCACTACTTTGTTCACAAGTACACTGAATTCCCCTTTCATTACATTCTTCCATACATCAGCATTGACACACATTCCTACCAAATTGCTGAGGAAACATCACTTTGCACCAAATGGACACGGAAAATTCCCGCCGACTCCAGGAGCCACTTTAACACAGTAATTATCCTAGAGAGAACTATGACAACAGTGTCCACACGCATTCAGCTAGCCTGACAAAGCAACAGCGGAGTGCCGATGGCAGTACCAGAGACTCCTGCTCTTCAAGGTCTGTTTACAAAGCAACTTCACCTGACTGAGTATTTAGCATCCACTTGATGCTATGAGGTCCTAGTGGTTATATTTTCCTCCCTTTCGCTATTGGGAAGGTTCAAACTCGGGAGGGTCCTCACCACCTTTGGTGCCCTCTATTATGTAACAGTTAATTGATTACCTGACCACTTCAACCTCCTTAACACAGTTCAACCGTATGCACTAGGTGAGGGTCTACTGCTAATGGGCCCATTACCTATTTCTCCACCATGCGCAGCATTCTTTTCCTCTAAAGCACTTAAAGCCCTTTGTGAGAAGTTTCATTCCCTTGACACTTGTATACATTTTGTAGGTTTATTTTTGCCAGCAAATTTTGCTTGAATTTTTCTTTTCCAACAATATGCTCAAGTTGTGGTACTTTTTTATGCATTGTAACCAAGTGCGCTCTTCACTCATTGATCCTGTTAAGACGTATATTTTCTAGAAGATCTTGTTGGTAATATTTCATGTTTGGAACTGGTGTTTATTGTTTAAATTTTGCTTGCAGTCAACCAGTGACGAAAAAAATACATTTCGTATGTATCGAGTGCTGGGAAAGGGAGGCTTTGGCGAGGTATGTGCCTGCCAAGTGCGGGCAACTGGAAAGATGTACGCCTGCAAGAAACTGGAAAAGAAACGGATAAGAAACGGAAAGGGGAGGCGATGGTGCTCAATGAGAAACAGATCTTACAAAAAGTCAACTCTAGGTTTGTGGTGAGTATGAACTTTGATTGATTTAATTGTATGTACAGTATTTCTGTACTAGAAAGAAAAGCAGTATAATTGTACAGTGGAATTGTTGAAAGTTTTGTTATAGTATTCTCACAAAACCAATTAATTCTGCTTTTGATATGTTTTCACATACTTTCCGGGAAAGTGTTATCTTTTGCATTTTTTTTTGTGCTTGAAATGGAGAGTTTTCCCAGAGCAGCACAACAACTGATGGAGTAGCTCTTCCATTTTGAAATCAGTCCTTGATACAAGTAGTAACAGTATTGGTGGGATGTATAGTAGTATCAGTCACAGTATAATGCTGCTGATAGTGAATGAATGAGAGTGTACAACTGCATACTAAAAGGCTATCTGATTCTTTTTGTCCAGCTGTTTTCTTTTCAAATTGCCTGTTTGCACTTTGCAAGCATGTGAATAATTTAGAAGTTTAGTTTCCCTAAATGATCAGAAATTCTTCCAGCTGATCTCTGTGATTTGGGATCTTTGTTTCTCATGTCACACATAGTCTCTGTTGTCCCAGGTCAGTTTGGCATATGCCTTTGAAACGAAAGAGGCATTATGTCTTGTGCTGACCATAATGAACGGTGGTGACCTCAAGTTTCACATCCACAACATGGGCAACCCTGGCTTTCCGGAGGAGAGAGCGGTCTTCTATGCAGCAGAAATCACATGCGGTTTAGCAGATCTTCACAGAGAAGGCATCGTTTACAGGTGAGAAGGGTTCCCTAGTCCTGGTTTACTGTATTGGGTGGAAGTCATGTTGTCTATATGAGAGTGGATATGGAGGCAATGTAGAGATTGAAAACACATTAAGATAAAGTAGATGGAGGAAAGATAATGCGTATAGACTGTAACTTATGATGCATACTGTCACGCTAATTTATAGGTTAAGGAATCACACCACTCTAAAATGAAAGAATTGTTATGTAATGGTGATGAGTTTGGCATCAACTGATATATATTTTGAGAAGGGAGGGGGTGGAAGGTACTTGTGGGGGACTGAGGTAAGAGGGAAGATGAGCAGGGAGGTGATAAACATTATGTTACAGATATGGCACCATTGAGTTTCAGTGGATTTTAGCTTTAGCTTCCTCTCACAAAAAAACAAATGAATTCAGTGGAAGAAACAATCAACTGTTAACTTAAAGTGTATGTATGCGTTTATACATTTCTGCATTTAAGTGAGTGTACGTAAAAGTATGTATACAGGGATGTGAAACCTGTGGGGAAACATGCAAATGTGGTCAGATTTGGAAGGAGAAAAAAAAAAATCCTTCTGCCCCTCCCCGCTGCCTATCCCTTCCTTCTCCCCCCCCCCCCCCCCCCCCCCCAAAAAAAAAAAAAGTTTCTGCTGTGTTCTGAAAGAATAATAGTTCAAGTGCAATGCATTCCCTCAAGTGCGTTTTGTGAACGTTATTCTGTTCAGCCAGCATCAGGCAGTCAGGCTGCAGTGAATGTTGTTGTCACTGGGGAACATGAACTACCAGCAAGCGTTTCCTCCCCAGGTCCTTCTCTCATCCCTGTATATGCTGACTTGTCACTGTTGTAAGCACATGTTCACTTGACAATGCAAATCTCTCTGTTTATATGTGATTTTGTTTATATCATTCCCTACCTGTGTTGTTCTGTTCTTATTTCACCTTTGCCCCCTCATTTTGTTTTTTTTTGATTTTGTTATAAAGTGTTTGCATTGTAGACCTTGGTTTTTATTGCAGAGATCTGAAGCCAGAAAACATTTTGTTAGATGATGACGGTAAGTTGTAATATTGTATTTTTGCTCTCAACTTTTCTATTTCCCTAAATATTAATTTTTTGATTGTGTGTGCCTGTAACAGTGCCTAAACATATGTCCTGATTCTTGCATGATTGTTAGACTTGATGGTCAATGTACAGGTTTTCAAAGTCTTGATTTTGCTATTTGGAAAAAAAAAAAAAAAAGGTTCTGTGAAATTGTTCTGATTTTCTACTGTCCAGGGTTTGTATAATTCTACAGGTGTTGGAATTTGGAGAAATGGAATAACTGGTTTTAGACCTTCACTTAGATTTTAATTGTTTGCAAATTTAATGATATCTCCTGGGGGGAAAAAAGAGAAGGAAAAATGATTTTGAGTTTTTGCAGTTGAGTTCAGTTTCCAGGTTGGATAATGACGGTAACTACTGAGACTTGGATTATTTGGAGGTAGTGAGGAATGGGGACTCCCCTGCCAGTGGGCATCATGACTTGTGGATTCAGTTTTTATTGATCAGAGGAATTAAACCTGATCTTGAAAGGAAAAGAAAGTTATACACAAGTGTTGATTTTTGTTTCATTTATAAGCAGACTCGTACATACTGCATTGAAAAATGTGATTGAGATTTATTTTAAGCTATGGGTGTGTAGTTGTCTCGTCATGGGAGGAAGAGTTAATGTTCTTGTTTGTTGGTTTAGAGATCTAGTCTGCTTTGGTCTCAAAAGTTAGTAAAATGAGAAAATTAGTTTTGATCTCCCCCGCTCCTTTCCTCGCCTCACACATATGCTTCATTTTGATCTTTTTTGCCCAACTGTATACTATTTGGATTAATGAAGACAAAATAGCCAAGAGACTTATTGAAGAGAATTTGGATAAGATCGTTTATACTAGACCTACCTACCTGATTTAAATTTTCATGAATATATAGATTTTGTTTTTGTTTCAACGATACATCATTTTTTTAGTAGGATTAAACGAATGAATTATCTGTGAAGGTTGATTTGCCACTGGTTATTTCTTTTTTTTTTTTTTTTACTTTTTTATTTATTTATTTATTTATTTTTTTGCATGTTGGTTGTTTCTGTTGCAGGTCATGTTAGAATATCAGATCTTGGCTTAGCTGTTGAGATACCTTCAGGAGAAAGCATCCGAGGACGAGTAGGAACAGTAGGATACATGGGTGAGTTGTGCATCTGGTGTTATTACTGTCCGAGGAAGAGTAGGAACAGTAGGTTACATGGGTGAGTTGTGCATCTGGTGTTATTACTGTCCGAGGAAGAGTAGGAACAGTAGGTTACATGGGTGAGTTGTGCATCTGGTGTTACTGTCCGAGGAAGAGTAGGAACAGTAGGTAACATGGGTGAGTTGTGCATCTGTTGTTATTACTGTCCGAGGAAGAGTAAGAACAGTAGGGTAACATGGGTGAGTTGTGCATCTGTTGTTATTACTGTCCGAGGAAGAGTAGTAACAGTAGGTTACATGGGTGAGTTGTGCATCTGTTGTTATTACTGTCCGAGGAAAAGTAGGAACAGTAGGTTACATGGGTGAATTGTGCATCTGTTGTTATTACTGTCCGAGGAAGAGTAGGAACAGTAGGTTACATGGGTGAGTTGTTCATCTGTTTATTATTACTGTTGTTTCTTAAATGTGATCGTCCCACCATGAGTACATTTGGTATCTCCCTGTTGTCTTTTCAGGCTTACTCCTGAATAATAATGTAAACTCTCTTGGACATCACTGCAAACCACTTTCAAACTGCACAGTAACAGAGCTACACTCAGTGAAGACTTGCCTCCTCTTGAAATATTTTTGGATACTCACTGCAGGAACTTTTAAGCAAGTGTAATGCTTTTGAATAAATCTTTTTGACCAATAGACGTATTTTTTTTTTTAGGTTGTGATTATATACAAACTCCAGTGTGGATGTGGAATGCTGACTGAGGTGAGGTGAATGACAAGCGTTGGTTCTTATCTTTAGTGGAATCACATCCAGTAAAAAGCTTGACTCTTGCAACAGGCTTAAAGTTTTCACTTTCAGCTGATGATGTCTCAGATTTGTTGTTCAGATGACTGTTTCAGTTGTCCCAAAAGGAAACATAGTTTGTAACCTTAACAAGGTTCATGAATCTCCCTGTGAGACTATCAGTAGTTTGAGGACCAGGCATGCCTCTGTGGGGGTTACTTTCAGTTAGTGCTGACTAAATTTGTACATAGATAGTGACTTGTACCGTGTAGTTCACAGTGCAGACATGACCTTGTACCGTGTAGTTCACAGTGCAGACATGACCTTGTACCGTGTAGTTCAAAGTGCAGACATGACCTTGTACTGTGTAGTTCACAGTGCAGACATATATTCCAAAGCAGTCCAACATCAGTGCCAGGATGCTATTTCAACTCGGTCACGGAGGGAATGAAGGGAGTAGGTGACTGTGAATGGTATAGCTTAACCAGTCAAAATGCATTTAATAGCTGAGAAATTCAGAGTATTGTAACATAGCAGTGCCAGTCACAGTGCAAGAAGCATTAAAAAACAAACAGAAAAAATGTCTCTGACCTACTGGAAAGATTCTTGGACTTCCTGGTTAGTTTAGGGGCCCTCCAGACACTTCTGGAACTGTTGCATATTTCTGTCACCTTTACGTATGTCATCTAGGTACATATTTCTGTCACCTTTACGTATGTCATCTAGGTACATATTTCTGTCACCTTTACGTATGTCATCTAGGTACATATTTTTCTGTCACCTTTACATATGTCATCTAGGTACATATTTCTGTCACCTTTACATATGTCATGTAGGTACATATTTCTGTCACCTTTACATATGTCATCTAGGTACATATTTCTGTCACCTTTACATATGTCATGTAGGTACATATTTCTGTCACCTTTACATATGTCATCTAGGTACATATTTCTGTCACCTTTACATACGTCATGTAGGTACATATTTCTGTCACCTTTACATACGTCATGTAGGGTACATTTTTTCTGTCACCTTTACATATGTCATCTAGGTACATATTTCTGTCACCTTTAGGTATGTAATCCAGGTACATATTTCTGACACTGTACATATGTCATCTAGGTACATATTTCTGTTACCTTTACGTATGTCATCTAGGTACCTATTTCTGTCACCTTTACGTATGTCATGCAGGTACATATTTCTATCACCCTTACATATTTTATACATATTGTCACCTTATGTATGTCATCTAGGTACATATTTCTGTCACCTTTAGGTATGCCATCCAGGTACATATTTCTGACACTGTATGTATGTCATCTAGGTACATATTTCTGTTACCTTTAAGTATGCCATCTAGGTACATATTTCTGTCACTTTATGTATGTCATCCAGGTACATATTTCTGTCACCTTTATGTATGTCATCCAGGTACATATTTCTATCACCTTTCATATTTTATCTAGGTAACATGTATCTGTCACCTTTATGTATGTCATCAAGGTGCACATTTCTGTCACCTTCAAGTATGTGATCTAGGTACATATCTGCCACCTTTACTTATTTCATCCAGGTACATATTTGTATCACCTTTACATATTTAATCTAAATACATGTTTCTGTCACCTTTACCTATTTTATCTAAATACATTTTTTTGTCACCTGTGCAAGTTCATTTAGGTATATATCTAAGTCACTTTACGTATGTCATCTAGTAAAATGTCATCACATGAAACAGGTATTTGTGTGTGTGTGACTTTTCATATTACAGTGTATGACTGGCATTGTTAATCAGAGTTGCTGAGATCAGCAGTAGGTGCTACTGATATCACTGAAGGGGGTTGCGGCGGTGCGATCATTTTGGAATTGTGCAGAACTCAACTATGATATTTAGCAATCTGATAAGTAGCATCCACAGCTGCTTGACGCTTGGAGATATCTAGAACAGCCATAGATGGTACTTCATTTAATGTTGCAGTTGAAGTTCAGGATGAAGACAGGCTGACCTGATAAACATTGGATAGATCAAGGTATTGCCCCGTATTCTGAGAAAAAACTGTACATGTAGACAGTGTTCAGAATGTCTTTTGCACCCTACACTGCAGATAACGGCTGCAAGATTTCAGTGTACCATACATCTTAATTGCAGTCATTGATGTCAACGGACTGCATTTATTTGCTGGTACAAGATGACTAGTCACAGTCTGTGCATTCTGTCTAGGATTGTTGGAAACTGAAGCAATTTCCTGTGTTCATTCATTGCTTAATCTTGAATGAGCACTTGTGACTTCCCACCCATTGTGTGGTGGTTATTACTTATTTGAATAGAAAACCAAAACAAACCTATTATTATCAGACAGTGTTAAAGGTAAAGGAAGTGTGAGGATATAGCAAGGGTGTGTGTGTGTGCGCGCGCACGCGTGCGCTTCCGTAGGTGCACATCTGTCGTAGGTGCGTAGGTGCAAAGTTGTACTCAGAGGGGCAATCCAGAAGACAATTTTGTTTTTTTTTTTTAGAATGAATAACAGCTGGTGGGTTCCTTTGGTCACAGTCTGTTTATGTAGATTAATGATTGTAAACTGACTGAATCAGTGAAGAAAGTTCAAATGTGTTTCACTGTATTATGAGAGTGTTGTGTGTTTGTTGCAGCCCCTGAGGTGGTGAAAAACGAACGCTACACATTCAGTCCTGATTGGTGGGGGCTGGGGTGCATCATTTATGAAATGATTGAGGGGAAGGTATGACATTCTTTAAGATTTCCACTTCATGGTCTGTGTAGACATGAAACACTGACTCAGATGCAGACAGGAACGAATTTTACTCGAGCAGTCCCCAGGCATAGAAGCAGTGAGGCTTCAGTTCTTCAGTGGGTACACTATTCCAAACGCACACATGTACCCAGGCATGCACGCACACATGCATGGGTAAAATGTCATGCTGTAAATGCACACACACATGCTTTGATCTTGTCACCTTTGCCGCTGATTCACCTGCCTTGCAGTTTGATCTCATGGATGTGTACATATTTTGTCATGCACTTATCTCCACGTGAAGTGTTTTGTCACAAAATGCATGTTGTATGTGCCCAGATCTACCTAGCCTCTGCATTTCTGGAGGTCCGTTGTTGAACTTGGATAAGCTTTAGGATCCAGTTTTTCATTGAACTGATTTCAGTGAAAGCATTCTTAATTGATGCAAGGCAGAGCTGCCAGTGCCTTGATTTCATTGACAATGCTAGGCTGCTACGCCCCGAAACAAAGAAAAGAAAAGACTGGGAGGAGAAAATGCTTCACAGACTTGGCTTCAGCTCAGTTGGAACGGAGACAGCATAGATCGTCAGACTGGAGACTGACTTGGTGGAAGATTGCCATAGTTCAGCAAGGAGAGAAGGAAAAAGCAGTGGAAAAATCACTTAAGATGATTGCGATTTTGCTGCCAAGAGGATTTGTTCCATTGTTTGCCATTTTGATCATTTTTGAAAGTCAAGTCAGGGTCACGCAATAACTAGCGAGATTTCTGTTGTAATCCACCAACATATTGTGTGTGAAACGAAGGGCAACTGGAGGTGCTGTTGATTCTGACTTGTCAGACATCAAGGGACCACAGAAACAGTTTGAAGATTAGAAAAATATGATGTATGATAGGGACACAGTACAGCAACATACTTACAGATCAGTTCAGTTCATGTTGGTTATAGCCTGTGCAAGATAAAGGATCAGCGCAGTGAGCAAGCCGATGCTTACAAGTTCTATCAAACAGCATGAAGTCTTCAGCATTCAGCTTTATTTCTTTCACTGTAATAGATGTGAGCTTTTATGCCTTTTAAAACCTTATGGGTTTGTAGAGTTTTGACTTTGATTGAATGATTTTTCAAAGGGTATTATGCTTTGACAGTGTGTGTATGTGACTTGTGTCAGAGGGTGTTAGGCTTTGACAGTGTGTGTGTGATTGATGTGTCAGAGGGTGTTATGCTTTGACAGTGTGTGATTGATGTGTCAGAGGGTGTTATGCTTTGACAGTGTGTGATTGATGTGTCAGAGGGTGTTATGCTTTGACAGTGTGTGATTGATGTGTCAGAGGGTGTTATGCTTTGACAGTGTGTGATTGATGTGTGTCTTTGAGGTGTGTTATGCTTTGACAGAGGGTGTGCTTTGTGTGATTGATTGATGTGTCAGAGGGTGTTATGCTTTGACTGTGTGTGATTGATGTGTCAGAGGGTGTTATGCTTTGACTGTGTGTGTGATTGATGTGTCAGAGGGTGTTATGCTTTGACTGTGTGTGATTGATGTGTCAGAGGGTGTTATGCTTTTTGACAGCGTGTGTGATTGATGTGTCAGAGGGTGTTATGCTTTGACAGTGTGTGTGATTGATGTGTCAGAGGGTGTTATGCTTTTGACAGTGTGTGTGATTGATGTGTCAGAGGGTGTTATGCTTTGACAGTGTGTGACAAGAATGCTGGTGCCATTTGTTGCAGGCTCCTTTCAGGGCACGCAAGGAGAAGGTGAAGAGAGAGGAGGTGGATCGCAGAGTGCGGGAGGACCAGGAAGTCTACTCCTGCAAGTTCACCGAGGAGTGTCGGTTAATCTGCCAGGCAGTATGTTCACTTCCATTCTTATTTCCCCCCACCCCACGCATGTGCTATGTAGTTTTCCTCTCTGTGTGTGTGTGTGTGTGTGTGTGTGTGTGTGCGCATGTAGGTGTGTGTGTGTGTGTGTGTGTGTGTGTGTGTGTGTGTGTGCGCACATGTAGGTGTGTGTGTGTGTGTGTGTGTGTGTGTATGTGCGCATGTAGTGTGTGTGTGTGTGTGTGTGTGTGTGTGTGTGTGTGTGTGTGTGTGTGCACATATAGGTGTACGTGTGTGTGTGTGTGTGTGTGTGTGTGTTTGTGTGTGTGCACACATGTAGGTGTGTGTGTGTGTGTGCGTGCGTGCGTGCGTGCGTGCATGTGTGTGTGTGCATGCGCGCTTATATGAGCGCGAGCATGTGCATGTGCACATGTAGGGGTGTGTGTGTGTGTGTGTGCGTGTGTGTGTGTGTGTGTGTGTGTGTGTGTGCATGTGCGCTTATATGAGCGTAAGCATGCACATATGCACATGAAGAATGCATGTGTATGCAACTCTCTGTGAATAAGTGAATGACTAATGTAATATTACTTCTAAAGCTGTTTAAGACCCTGTAGAGGGCATCCATTTCAACCAGTCTGCTGACAAAGAGAAGGACTGAAACAGCATAAGTGAAACCAAGCCAGAATATTAAGAAACACACAACAAACAGGTGGCAAGGTAATGTGTTTAATGCATGATATGAAGCAGATGAGTGATCCTTTGACAGATACGTCTTCTTCAGAAGTAACAAAGAAGATGAATATAAAACAAATGAATTGCACAGAGCAGTACTACCTAGATGTCTATCAGCACAGAGCAGTACTACTACCTAGATGATCTACTGTCTAGAGCAGCACAGATCAGTACTGTCTAGATGTCTATCAGCACAGATCAGATCAGTACTACCTAGATGTCTATCAGCATAGATCAGTACTGTCTAGCTGTCTATCAGTACAGAGTTATACTGTCTAGATGTCTATCAGCATAGATCAGTACTGTCTAGACGTCTATCAGCATAGATCAGTACTGTCTAGATGTCTATCATCAGCATAGATCAGTACTGTCTAGATGTCTATCAGCATAGATCAGTACTGTCTAGTTGTCTATCAGCACAGAGTTATACTGTCTAGATGTCTATCAGCATAGATCAGTACTGTCTAGACGTCTATCAGCATAGATCAGTACTGTCTAGACGTCTATCAGCATAGATCAGTACTGTCTAGACGTCTATCAGCATAGATCAGTACTGTCTAGATGTCTATCAGCACAGAGTAATACTGTCTAGATGTCTATCAGCATAGAACAATGCTATCTAGAAGTCTATCCGCACAACGCAGTACTATCTAGATGACTATCAGCACAACGCAGTACTATCTAGATGTCGATCAGCACAACGCAGTACTATCTAGATGACTATCAGCACAACATAGTACTATCTAGATGACTATCGGCACAACATAGTACTATCTAGATGACCATCAGCATGACACAGTACTATCTAGATGGCCATCAGCACAACACAATACCGTCTAGATGGCCATCAGCACAACGCAATACTGTCTAGATGACTATCAGCACAACGCAATACTGTCTAGATGACTATCAGCACAACGCAATATCATCTAGATGATTATCAGCACAACGTAGTACTGCCTAGATGACCATCAGCACAACGCAATACCGTCTAGATGACCATCAGCACAACACAATACCGTCTAGATGGCCATCAGCACAACGCAATACTGTCTAGATATCTAGATCTCTTATCAGCACAACACAGTACTATCTAGATCTCTTATCAGCACAACACAGTACTAGATCTCAGCATGACGCAATATCAGACTATCAACACAACGCAATACATCGTCTAGATGACCATCAGCACACATACGCTAGATGACCATCAGCACAACGCAATACCATCTAGATGTCTATCAGCACAATGCAGTACTATCTAGATGTCTTATCAGCACAACACAGTACTATCTAGATGACTATCAGCACAACGCAGTACTATGTGGATGTGTATCAGCACAACGCAGTACTATGTGGATGTGTATCAGCACAATGCAGTAATATGTAGATGTCTATCATCAGAGAGGTGATCAATGTGTCATGATTGTGTTTTTTAGTGCCCCTTCTCCACGCTCTCCCCATACTTCCTGTGTCTGCCCTCCCTCCCTTCTCTTTTTCTCATCTTTCGATCCTCTCCCCAAAAAAAAAGGAAGTGAACAAAAACAAACAAAAAAAAACTAGCTATATTCCTGTTCCCCCTTTCTTCCCTGAAAGAAGAGAAAAAATGGCAAACAGGTAGTGGTTCTGGACTCCCCGCCCCCTCCCCCCCCCCCCCCCCCCCCCCCCCAAAAAAAAAAAAAAAAAGTTTGTGAATATTTCTTTAAAAAAAAAAAGTGAAAATTCAGGATCAAGCAATATGGGTTTATATGTCTGACTGTGTTCCCAAGCTGTCAAGATTTTGTTGAAATATAACTGTACAAAGATAAGGTGTGTCAGTTTAAGAAAAAAGAAAAAAAAAAACAAAACAAAAAAACAAAACACCAACCCCACCAGCATCCTCAGTTTGTTGTGATAAATAAGTTGCTAGAAAATGGTTTCAGGATGGCAACTGGATTCCTATACTTGTCAAGATTGCTAAGATTGTGAACTTCAGGATTGTGGGATGGCTTATAATTGTAAGATAGCTAAGATAGTTGAACTTCAGGATTGTGGGATGGTCTTATAATTGTGAAGATTGCTAAGATAGCCACATTGAACTTCAGGATTGTGGGGACTTGTGGTGCTTATGATTGTCAGGATTGTGGGATTCTTATAATTGTGAGATTGCTAGATAGCCACATTGAACTTCAGGATTGTGGGATGGTCTTATACTTGTGAAGATTGCTAAGATAGCCACAGTTGAACTTCAGGATTGTGGGATGGTCTTATAATTGTGAAGATTGCTAAGATAACCACAATTGAACTTCAGGATTGTGGGATGGTCTCAGCTTAGTGTGAGGATCAGGGACTTCTCTGAACCCTGCTGACATGGCAGGAAGCATGAAAGTGTTTTGGACAAGGTCTGCTGTTAAGTCATAATGAGGCATTCAACGATGTTCTTCTAAAACTGAAATCTAGTTTCAGAACTCTCTTGTTTGACACACATGAAACACAGTGTCATTTTTTACACACTAGGAACAACACAAAAATAAAATCACATTCATGTTTACTGTGTTAGCAGACTGCTGACTTGGCAGCTAAATAATCGGTTTCTGTTGCTCATCAACATTGTTTTCTGCAGCTTCTGGAGAAGGATCCCAGCTGTCGGCTGGGTAGCTCGGAGGAGGGGCAGACCAGGTCAAGTCTCACCACTTCTTCAAGACCATCAACTGGAAGAGGCTGGAGGCTGGCATGTGTGAAGTGCCCTTTGTTCCTGATGTGAGTACTGGCATGCGTCTCAGCTGAGAGGATGGGTAGCTCTCAGAGCCCAAGATCACCCAAATTTCCATTTTTCAGCATTTTTTTTTTTTTTTTTTTTGCTTCATTTTCTTCTCATGCAAATCAACCTTTAAATATGAGACCAGAAACCAAATACTGAAAGTAAATGAGAAAGTAAATACAGGGAAATGAAAAGATTTGGAATGACAGATTTTTTTTAAAAAACTTGTATTTGGGACTCTCTTTGTGTTCTTAGTTGGACCAAATGAAAAAAATTGAATTATTGTCATCAGATTTTTTTTTTTTTCAACAAAGTGATTTTGGGAGGGGGATAAGAATGCAGAATTATTATATATGTAAAGATTGAAAGTGAAATTCAGGTTTTACTTGTCATTTCTTCCACTATTTAATTCTGAAAAACAGATAATGGGAAGGCTTCCTGAAATATGAATCTTGGGTCAAAGAAACCATTGTGTTTTTCGTTAATGGGAAGGCTTCCTGAAATATCATGAATCTCGGGTCAAAGAAGCCATTGTGTTTTTGGCTAAGTAAAGATAGGTTGCCGCGTATTCCCCTAATGCTCACTGTATATTCTTCTAACACTTAATTGGTATGGTGGATAGCTTTTAGACACAGACCCAGGGTGGATTAGCAGCCAGATGGTATTCAAGATAGAAATGCGCTCTGTTCATAGAAGCTCAGATTACTTTTTTGACTTGTTAGTCAGTTGTGTGTGGATAGGTGTCGTACATTTTTACTCTGTAAGATAGAGCAGGGTATGGTTTGTTTTCCTGTCCGTGCATGTGCACATGTGTGTA
This sequence comes from Conus betulinus, assembly GCA_016801955.1. NCBI lineage: Eukaryota > Metazoa > Mollusca > Gastropoda > Neogastropoda > Conidae > Conus > Conus betulinus. The sequence goes on from JADBJO010001031.1 coordinate 347,880, forward strand.
CGGGTGAAACTTTTCTGTCTGTGGACTGAAATCCGCCAAAATGGCTATCAGTCGTGACGCAACTTCCGTCAATTTAAAAAAGAAAAAAATCACAATTTATTGGTTCTGATTTTGTGTTCGATCCAATCTTTTGATCTCTTACCGGAAGTCGCTGTTTCTGTATTTCCGGTGTCCTTACAGGCTAACATTGGCGCGTTTGGCTGACAATGAAAGTTTGCACGGTGCTCCGGAAATTAAGTAGTCATGGCTTTTTTGAAAGAAGGAGATCGAGTAGCATGCATTAAGGGCCAGATTAGAAACAAGTGAAATTGGCAATGCTAAACGAAAAACTGATGATGACGGCAGTGAATATCGCAAGTGGTGCAAGAAATGAATGTGGCGGCGGCACGTGTTTGTGTCGTTTTCTGTATAAAAAACAATCAGTTACAGAGCAATAGAAAAAGAAACTTTGAAGCATGCTGATCACCCAGATGGTTCTGATCACTCAGATGATTCTACCTTTGAACACAGTCTTGATTTAAATAGTAAAGTGACCATTTTAAACAATTTGTGAGGGAAATTTTGTTGATTTTTGGAATGTTTGGTCAGTTCAGATTGGGTGAGAAAAATTCCCTTTTTGAGTTTTTACATTCTGGTTTATTTCTACACTTTTAGACTGAACTTTCCTGAGCTTGTACAATAAGCCATAAATATTGTTTTTATCCATGTAAATGAATAAATGCAACATAAAGTCTTAACAGTAACTCACAAAAGTTACATTACAGTTAAGCTTTTTACTGCAGAAATCATGTTGCAATAAAGCTTTTTCTGGTGCAGGAGACCCAACAAAGTTGGCCTAAAAAAATTAAAAAATTCAATTTCACCAGGGGGGGCTTTGCCCCCTGGACCCCCCAACAGGGTGTGGCCCCTGGACCCAACCTTATTTTAGTCTATTCAAAGTTTTGTAGGTTTCACCCATGTGTGTGGTAGAGCAGATAAAACTTTGTATGTCATGGTAAGGCATTGTGTGAAGTGATTCAGTATGAAACTTTGATGTAACTGGGTTAGAACTAGTGATATCAAAGGACAAAAATGCTTGTTAATGATTTTGTATGTCATGGTAAGGCATTGTGTGAAGTGATTCAGTATGAAACTTTGATGTAACTGGGTTAGAACTACTGCTATCAAGGGACAGAAATGCTTGTTAATGATTTTTTGTAGTGTCCTGGATGGGACTTGGTTAATTTCAGGTTTTATGATTGTTGGGTTGACTCCTGTACTGGATCTTTTATTTGAATTTCACAATGTTCGTTTCCTTACTGCCTATGAAAAAGGTGGTGCTTGTTTGTGGCTAAGTTATTATTCAGCAGTTTTCCATTATGTATTAGTGTCAAACATGTTGTTGACATTTTCTAGATACTCATATATATGTTTATAAGATCTCATGTAAAATAGATGTATGTTGAATTTTGTATACAGTATATATAAAAGTAAAGTGAGTGGTTGCCATTTTGTATACAGTATATATGAAAGTAAAGTGAGTGGTTGCCATTTTTGTATACTATATATATAAAAGTAAAGTGAGTGGTTGCCATTTTGTATACAGTATATGTGAAAGTAAAGTGAGTGGTTGCCATTTTGTATACAGTATATATAAAAGTAAAGTGAGTGGTTGCCATTTTGTATACTGTATATATAAAAGTAAAGTGAGTGGTTGCCACAGCCTGTTTGCAGGTCAGGATGCACACTGTTTATGCACATTGTAAACACTCTAGCATGAAGAGAGAAGTATGCTCTTTGAAACAGAAGCAGAATCAGCGTTGGTATTGTGGCATTTTTCTGCAGTTTAAGAACAGACAAACATACAGATTGGCACAGAATCAGAATCAATGTTGCCATTGCAATGTGTATTGTTCAGCCCCGTGCGGTATACTGCAAAGACGTGCTGGACATCGAGCAGTTCTCTACTGTCAAAGGGGTCAACTTGGACGCCAGTGACGATTCTTTCTACAGCAAGTTTCAACATTGGCAGTGTCTCCATTCCATGGCAGAATGAGGTACACTGTTTCCCTTTTTTCACCACTGGCCTCACGATCTCCTGCCAGTTATGTTGCAGACCAGTGAAGAAAATTGTCTTGATTATCTGTTCAGTTTTTCTGTTGTTTTTGCTTTAATAAGTTGAAGATTGATTTTTTTATAAAAAAAAGAACACATCTTGTTGACTTTTCTGTTTGTGTGGGTCTTTAATGAAGACTGCTGCTTTCATATACTCTTGTTTTCTTTTCTAGATGAAATGCTTGGGTTTCATTTCTACCGCATTTGCTGTTTTGATATATATGGTTGCATGCAGAAATCTGACTCTGTAATATTTATGTCAACCAGGGCTGATATATTTTAAGATAATGTGTAGGTTTACACTCTGATCATATCCATAGGTGTGAATGATTTGTTTACATGGGGAGTTAAAATCTTGATATGTTCAGTCAAAGGTGAGTGCATTTCGTTATCAAAAAAAAAAAGGGACAGAATGTTACAGTAACATGGTTCTAGGGGAAAAGACAAAGAAGAACCCCCCCCCCCCCCCCTCAAAAAAAAAAAAATTTGCGCGCGCACGCACACACACACACACACACACACACACACACACACACACACACACACACACGAAAGAACAGACTGAGAGGCCGGTCTGTAGATTATGTGTAGATATTCTACTGACATGCAAACTTCTGGTTTCATAGGATGAAAATACATTACAAAGATTCTGTGCATTGAGCTTTGTTTTTTTTTTTTTTTTTTTAATGATTGAAACTTTCTGTGGTCTTAATAGAAAATAATACACTCCCATGGAATGAAAAAAGAAGGGGAAGGGGGGGGGACAAAAAGTAGATTAAAAAGGTTTCACAGTGCGGCCTCTTCAATTTCTTTGTTGATTTGCAAGTCGTCACTTCTTTTCTCCTGTGATATAGCTACTCAGATCCAGATTATAGTTGGGTCATTCAGGTCATGATTCAAACTGTCCGTACCATGGTAACATCAGACTATAGTAATCCAAAAATCTTTCAACACATGCTCGCTGTTTAGATGCTGGAGACAGAGTGCTTCAAGGAGCTGAACATACTAGAAGTGGATGGGGAGCCCACGCCCGACCTCCGCGAGGATCTACCTCCCTCCCCCCCTCAGCGAAGTTTCTTTGACCGCTTATTTCGCAGGAGACGAGTGAGTGGATGCTGTGGTCAGGTACATGTGCCAGCAGTGCTCGCCTCTCTGGTCAGCCTCAATGGGGTGTCTGTGTATCGGTCTGTTTAACATTTCTGTTGGCTTCACCTTCCCTTCAGCTCTTGGTCTTGGGGTAGAGATGGCAGGTAACTCTGGTTGCCTTAATGCATCCATCTCTGGGTTTGAATTACTGGACGTGTTGCATAGTTCTCGAGTTTGCTTCTTTTGGGGAGGAAAGTTTGAGATAAGTTAATCTTTGAAGTTTTGCCACTGCGAAAAAAACAGTGAATTGCCCTCTCTACCCCTCCCCTTCCAATGTAGGTGTTGTCAGCAACATGTCCATGACTATGATTTTTAAACTTAAGAATGACTTTGGTTTTAAACTTTTTATGCCACTTTGGCTTTTGTTTGAAGGGTATGGTGTTGTTATTGGTGTTGTTTATTTCTTTTAGTTCATACCCCATGCAATTGAGGCTGGCCAATCAGCACTTTACAGTGCTTATATTGAGTGTTGTCTTGGTGGTTGGAAATAACTAGTTTTAGCATGCTTGTAGACTGCTTTATGGCGTTTTGGGATGTATATCCTCCATATATTGGTTCCCACCACTGAATGAATTGTATACGTCAGCTGACATGGACTTGCGTGGGAGTCTGATATGAAAAATTCAAGAATTGGTGAGATTTAGTGTAAGAATGCAGTAGATTCTGATTCTGGAGTAAGTTTTCTGCGTAACATCTCTGTGAGAATGAGAAGACAACAATCTAAAGTTTACAAGTAGAAGAACTGAATTAAGAAAATGCCTGTATAATTCACGAAATAGTTTGTTGATGGGTATCATTTCTTTTAGCACAGTCTACTAAGGAAAAAAAAAAAAGTTCAGACTTCAAAATGGCTTTTTTTGGGGTCTCATGTTCTCTCTATGTGTCAGTAGCAGCATTACTCCCGAGCCATACACAGTTGGGTATACTGGACACAGCTCCAGGATTGTCCTGTTGTAGCCTCAGCACAGGCAATCCACAGGGAGCAATCGGTATTCGATCAGCATGAGGCATTCCACCAGAGGAGACATCCTGCTGCGGCTGAGCCACTGCACTGGTTTCCAGTGGTGCCTATTCTAAAATAACATATGCAGAACATTTACAAAGCCACCTACTAAGGAAAGTAAACTATCATGAATGCCAGTGTTAGGGTCTCTCTAAAGGCGGTCTTGTGCACCCAGTGACAGCCCTTATGGTCTTCCGTAGTTCTAGAGACTTACATGAACTGAGGAGAGCTAGGGATGTGGAGAGGACATGGAAACAGGTCACTGCAGAAGGGCGTGAAGGGCCAGTATAAGTCAGCCAGGTTTTGTCATGATGGTAACTGAAAATGATGCTGTGGCATTCCCTTCTGGTCAGAGACAGCATGATGGGGCTGCACTCAACTCTTCCTCTCATAGTGACGTATCATAGAGTCACCAGTGCCCAGGAGATACTGTTGACTGGAATCTGTTGTTGAATCTGAGCTGCAGTGTTAGAGATGTATGCATTAAAATTCCATGAACTTGCCTGTGTTCTAGTGTTCCATTGGAGCCCATAGCTTACTCAGCAGCTCAAAGTAAGATTTTGTTGGGTCTGTAGAAGCCCAGGACTAGTTGTTTCAGATGAAACTTGAACCTGTGATATCCTGGTCTGCAACCCATGACACTGACCATTGTCGCACCGTGGTGTTTGATTTTCTCCGTACAGTAAAGCTTTTCATGGAAAAATGGGAGTATTGAAAGCATTCCCGGAAAGTCGAAATGAACTACAGTGACTGATATATAGTTCATTTTGTGGTGGTATATTATCTGTATCCATGGTTGCAGTGAACTTACGTATGCATGCTGCTAGTTCTCACCATGCCATTTCAGTTTATCAATGCACATTTAGATACCTAAAAATATTCCACCTTTTGTGTACTCAAGTTGTTTACATTCTCTGTGATGACCCATTCCTTTTATTGGACATTATTCCTTTGAAAAAGAAAGGTACAAAACTACACTGCTTCTGCTTGTTTTAACTTTGAACCTGAGATGATTTGATAGGTGGTCAGAAATGTTGTAACCAAATTTGCTGCTGCTGATTTTTTTGTTCAGTATGATATTTTGATTTGGGCTGAGTTGGGATTTATTATTGTCTTTGTTCAGGGAAAATCATAATTACTTAAACTTGACTGATATGTTGACAGCCTTCAGAGAGAAAAAATAAGGTTTTAGCGTCTTTTTATGTCATAGTCAGATTTACTTAAATCAGTAGAGACTTTAGAGGACACACACTGTAAAAGTGTTTGGGTTTTGTATCTGATAGGAAATCCGTCAAGTTTTTGCTTTGTGTCGAACTTTTGCATTTTGCTTTGTGGATTTCCCATTGAAAATGACTTCCCTCTTTAAAAAGAAAAAAGAAAGAAAGAAATAGTAGAAAATGGAGATTGCTGGTGGGTGGTGGGGTTTTCACCTACATTGTGTTGGTAATGTTAAGTATTAATCGTTAAATGTAAGTATATTGGTGTCTTCAAAAACAGTTACAAAAATATCCCCAGAGGCAAGGATAACATGAAAAGTGAATCACAGACTGTTTCACAACTACTTTTGCCTTTATTTGTGTCTGTCAAGTGAAGTAGAATAGTGATAAAAGTATGCAATGGCGCTTTTTTCTCGCCACCTGTCATATCCATTTTGGGGTGTTAGCCATTTCAGTTAGCTGAAATGGAAAAGTCAGTGGTAAGGAATGGCTGTTTTTGAGTGTTTACTTAGGTTTTCATCATTTCCCTCTCGGTTTTATTTATTAGTTTTGTCTTGCTCAAAAGGTCCACAAGATGGGGGCGCGAAAAAAAAAAAAATTAACCAGCTGCCATGGCGAAGTGGTTAGCATCGCGGACTCCTGGCTGGGAGGTTGTGCGTTTGAATCCCATCAGAGCCATGTGGGTTTTTTCTGCCCCGACCGGCTTCTACCCAGAGTTGAGTTTTTGCTGCAGACTCAGTTGGGAAGACTGGGACCACACAGTCGAGTTTCATCCACTTAATGGATGCGTTTCTGAGAGTGTTGCTCAAATTTGCTGACCAACACTGCAGGTGCCTGTATCTCTCGGGCCTGGTTCACACTGGGATATATTATGAAAGCAAGCGTAGAGTACAGCCCTGTCATGTAGTCTCAGACCGAAATGGAAATCCGTAGCATCATCTTAACCATCCTCATTCTCATCAATCAGCATAATAAAAAATGTCTCAAGTTCTGTGGCCCTCTATGCCCTGCTCTCATGGTGACCTCAATTTCGATGTCCTCTCCATGTCTGTGGTCCCAGTCCTTTAGCGCTTAAAGGGGATGGTGGCCGAAGTAGGGGGGACCCGGTTGGGTATCAGGCGACAATCTGATTGGGAGATGGCCCACTCCCTGGTAACCGGATTGTCGGCAAAGAGGGAGGCAACTGGGTGCTTCCTGTGGGTCCCAAGTAGGGCGCCGAAGGGGGCCGCATTGGGTGCCGGGGGCAGGTCTTGACCGGCGTGGGGACGGCGTCTGCACCCCTGGCGCGTTTTGCCGGACTCTCCCACAGCGAAGTGAGTGACTGAGGTGCGACAATTCTGAGTCTGGAGTATTGGGCTGGGGGCAGCCCAACGATCTCAGGGAAGGCCAAGATCGGCAGAGGGAGGGGCGTCCCTCGACACGAAGTCCGGTCGAAACCGTTCAATGGTGTGGATGTCATAAAGGGATGAGAAGAAGTCCTCATCGTAGTCGTCCTCAGGCTGTGGGGAGTCAAGTTCCTGGGAAGGGAGGTCTTCCTCAGGGGGTAACTGCGCGGGTGCGCGAGGGTCCCGCCCTGGTAGGGGGTGGTGGCGGGGGGAGGGGGGATGGCGGGACCCTCGTGGCTCTATGCTCGGCAGACGGGCTGGGGTGGGAGAGCCCGGACTGCCGATCGGACAGCGCCCGAGGTGGGAGACCCAGGTCGACCCAAGTCTGCGAGGTTGGGTGCCACAATCGACCAAATTGTTGTTCAGGTTGGGTGTGTGTATTGAGCCACTGGTCCCGACAGCGCCCGAGGTGGGAGACCCAGGTCGACCCAAGTCTGCGAGGTTGGGTGCCACAATCGACCAAATTGTTGTTCAGGTTTTGGGTGTGTGTATTGAGCCACTGGTCCCTCTCGGGGGCATAGAGCCACTGGTCCCCGGGGAGATAAGCGGGCTGTGGCGGCCCAGAGTACTGTGCAGGGACTCGCGGGGACCGGGGTAACCTTGGGCAGCAGGGGGGGAATAGTAATCGACCCTGGTATGTGGTTTCCCCCCGGGAGCGTGCCGGGTCCCAGTGGAATGGGACAGGTTACCCGTGGTCCCGCTGGTAGATCCTCCCCCCGGAGGAACGGGACCGAGGACGTTGCCCAAATGGGGGCCGAGTAGGTCGGACCCCGAACGTCCTGAACCCCTAGGGGAACCTGCGACGGGCGAGCGGGGTTGGTCGGCCGTCTTGTGTATGTTCACAACCGGTGGATGCACTCGGTGTTCCCATACGCCCAGAGTTATGGACATGTGCATGGTCGTGCCAAGACGTGGCCATAAAACTGCGTCCGGAGATAACTGGACGCTCCTCGTGCAGGGGTGTTGGCTGCACCTGTGCACGGTGGGGGAGAGCGTCGTGAGACGGCGAGTCCGGATGGGGGGAAGAAGTGGACCCGCGCGTCCCATAAGTGCGAGTGACGGGTGGGGGTTCCAGCCCAAGGCCGTCACCCGTGCCTGTCCGCGGCCCGGCAAAGGTCCCGGGGGCCGGGGGTCGCGTGACTCGGCATAGTAAGTGGATGTCTGACTATGCGCAGGAAAGCTAGAAGGCAGGGTGGCTGGGGGAGAAGCGGAATCCCGCTCGGATTTCTTGGCTAGACGGGGTCCCTTAAGGGGGGCCTTGCCCTTAGATTTCCTGGGCAGGTTGAACGAAAGGCACTTAGAAATCGCAGCCGGTTGCCTTCTAGCTTTCGAACGCAACGGTCGTGCGTCCGTCGGTCGGGTAGAGGAGGGAGACTCCCGCGTCCCCTCCGCGGGAGGGACGTCTCCGTCTACCGCGCGGCCTGGCCGTTCTCCCAAGGAGAGGACGGTTCGCTCGGGGTTGGAACCAACTCGTGGGTCCTCCGGAATGTGAGCGAACTCTGAACGTCAGAGTTATTGCTCGACCCAGCCGAGTCCTTCACCATATTGGGCGATGGCGCCGAGCGAAACTGGAGCACACGATCGTAAACGGGAGACACGACGGTCGATCGAGGAGATAACCAAGTCGACCGATCGATCGTGCGCACACAATAAAATAAAAATGTAAACAACGCACACAATGAATATATACAGGTAAACAAGTCCGTACAGGGACACAAAGCGCAGCAGAAATGAGCGAAACAGTGCGTGAGAAGCGACCGTGGCGTGGGCCCAAAGTGCTGAGTAACGCCACGTGTAAATACAATGACGCCGGTCGATCGCGATCGTTAAGGACACGAAGGCGAGCGAGAATTGTGACAACTGAAAGAAAGGGGTGCAAACCAATTGAGGAAGCAAATTCAGGGCGAAAAACCACGTAAAATAAATACCGGGGTTAGAAGTTGGTGCACAAGAGAGGGAGACCGGCGCAAAACAAGATGGCGACGAGACCGGCTCACGATCGTCGCGCGGGAGGTTGTGAAAACCGGAGCACACGATCGTAACACGACGGTCGATCGAGGAGGGTATACAGGTCGATCGACCGTGCGCACACAATAGCAATATAACACAATGGAAATATAAAAGTAAACAAGCTCGCACAGTGACAGAAACGCAGTAGCGATGAACGAAACCGTGCGTGGGCAACGACAGTGGCGTGAACCAAAAGTGCTGAGTAACGCCACGTGTAACAGCAATGCGAAGGGCGATGCGATCGCCACGCACACGACGCCGATCGAAAAATGTGGCAATGAATGGGAGGGGTGTAAACAAATGTAGGAAGCAATTTCCGAACGACAAACCACGTGTAATTGCGTGGGCTAGAAAGCTGGTGCGACAAGGAATGGAGACTGGCGCAAAACAAGATGGCGACGAAACCGACCCGCGATCGTCGCAGATGAGATAGTGGAATCGTGATACAAGTAACGGCGAGATTAGAAATCGGAATTTAGGGGCAAAAGGCCGTAAAGGCGAGTGAGAATGCAAGGCCGATGGACAAAGGGAGGCCGAGAAAACGCGAGGGACGTGGCGATGGAAAATGCCGATCAACCTCGAACCGGTTACGCAAATAGACAAGAACCGGGAGCACCACACGATCGAGAAAATTTCAGCGAATAAGGTTAGAATGCTAGCCCATCCGATAACCTCACACGTCAAGATATAAGCGGAAGCCACAGATAAATGAGTACAGAGTGCAAACACAGCAATCTTTACACAAAGGCAAAGTATAGGCGAGACAGAGCACAAGACTTATCTCGCTTATTCAGCGACCCCTTTATGCGACACCTAGTTAACAGGATATCGCATCACTTGGCGGCTGCGGCGGACAGCGCAGCAACAAGCCATTTTTATTGTCTGCTAGTGGCTAGAGACGCGGTGCTTGCACGCTCCTCACTCTCCCCGGCACTCGGGGCATCCCTACGATGTGTGTCCCTACGATGTGTCTTTGGCGAGCACTCCACCTCGGCTATGTCTCTCTCGCTCGAGGAACGCAAGCAGGCGGCGTCCTTTGCCCCCCGGCCTCAGCCACGCCTTTCCAGGCCCCCCAAGCGGCCACTTAACTCACAGAGGCCTAAACCTAAACCTCGCAAAATTTTTGGTTTGGCCAGCAAGCACGGCCCCGCCGGTGACTGGAGGACACTCCCGTAGTGCGCATGGAGCTGGCCCAACCTGCCCAGCAAGGCACCGGCCCACTCTTCCCCTTCCCCCCATCTGGACCATCGGCTCCCCTGGCGGGCAACCTCTCCCGGCCGCCTGCCAGTGGCGACGTATGGGCCTCAGCCCCTGGGTAGTGTCGGTTCTTCAGGACGGGTTTCGCCTACCGTGGGCTCACCGTCGTCCTCCCCTCATGCGCTCTCCTCCTCCGTCCCCCAGCGACCCCCCCACCTGCCCAGGCGGACGCCCTTCGCCTGGAAGTCCTCGAACTCCTCAGAAAGGGGCCATCACCGAAGTTTTCCAGCCCAACCCCGGGTTTTTTACTCCCACCTGTTCGTGATCCCCAAACCTTCGGTGGGATGGAGGCCCATCCTTGACCTTTCTCCCCTCAACAAGTTCCTCAGACATACCTAGTGCAAGATGGACACGCCCTCCCAGATCAGAGACTCCATCCATCACGTAGATTGGGCTACCTCCATAGATCTGAAAAGATGCGTACTTCCAGATCCTTATTCACCCGGCGCACAGACGTTACCTCCGGTTTGTCTGGCAAGCTCGAGTGTTCCAGTTCAAAGCTCTCCCCTTTGGCCTCTCCCTGGCACCCTTCCTCTTCACGAAGGCGTTCCGATCTCTCTCCCAACACAGTCCCTCGAACTATACACAGACGCCTCCAACTCGGGCTGGGGGGCCCACTTGGGGGACAGTCATGCCTCGGGGATGTGGGACGCACAGATGGCTCGCCTCCACATCAACATATTAGAATTGGAAGCGGTCAGGCTGGCCCTCCTCCACTTCCAACATCTATCTCTCACCGACTGGTTTCTCCTCCTCGGACAACACGTCGGTAGCCCATTACATCAAAAGGGGGGGGGGGGGGGGGGGGCTCACTCCATCGGCCTCTCTCTACGGACAGAGGCCCTCCTTCGCTGGTGCCACGCACGGGGAGCCACCCTCCGTGCGAGACACATAGCGGGGACACGCAACATCCTGGCAGACACTCTCAGCCGGTCAGGGACCCTTCTGCACACAGAGTGGACCCTGAACAAGCTGACACTAACCACCGTCTGGGAACACGGGTTCAAGCCCATGGTCGACCTATTTGCGACCCGGTACAACCATCGACTCCCCATGTATGTCTCTCCACTCCCGGACCCCCGAGCGTACGCGGTCGATGCGCTCTCCCTCCCCTGGACGGGACTCCTCGCCTACGCCTACTTTCCCCCCTTCCCCATACTTCACAAAGTGATCAGGAAGGCCAGGCTGGAGAGACCCAAACTCATCCTCATAACCCCGTGGTGGCCGACTCAGTTGTGGTTCCCGGACCTCAGGTCCCTCACTCACGTTCCCCCTCTCCAGCTAGCCCCTTGGTGGGACTTACTCAGACAACCTCGCTCTCGGGCCTCCCTCACTCCAATCCCCAGATGCTTCGCCTACACGCTTGGCTTCTATGCCAGCCAAATTGCGACCACCGCGATGAGAGAGATGGGTCACGTGGTGCCGGCGGCTAACTCGGTCCCCTACCTCCTCCCCTCCAACATCCACATAGGCAAGTTCCTATCCCACCAGATAGGCAATTTCCTATCCCACCTTTCATCCTCTCGAAAGCTCTCTGCTAGTTCCATTCGGGGCTACAGATCGGCCGTAGGCACCACCATCTGACAGCTGGGCGGCCCATCATTCGACAATAACTTTCTCCTTAGAGAACTATCTCGGGGGGGGTGGCCCTACGGGAAGCTCAGTCCCCTAGGCGCGCTCCCATGTGGGACCTCTTTCTGGTTCTTGACTCCCTCAGAAACCCCCCTTTCGAGCCCCTCCGTGCTATTCCCTTTGTCATTCTCCCCTTCAAGACCACCTTCCTTCTCTCCCTGGCCTCAGCCAGGAGGCGAAGTGGGATTCAGGTCCTCAGTTGTGACCCTCGGGACATCGCCTTTCTCAGAGACGGATCGGTCTCGCTTAAGTTCCTGCCTGAGTTCTTAGCGAAGAACCAGGAACCGGGCACGACCTCTCCTTCCCTGGTTATCCGCTCCCTAGCGGATATCTTGGCAGCGAAGGCAGCGGGGACATGGACCTATGACCCTCTAGGTGCCTCAGATACTACTGGGAGCGTTCCCACCCCAGGCGTTCCTCTCAGAGAAGCCTCCTTATTTCCCATCAACCCCAACAACAAGAAAGACATCTCGGCGGGCTCGATTTCTAGGTGGCTATTCTATACTATCAAATCTGCCTATGCCCAGGCCCACAAAGACCTCCCAGCCCTTTCCCCTCGAGCCCACGAGGTCAGAGCGTTGGCCTAAGGGACATCCGCATGACCAGGGCTGATGGTTCTAAGGGGTTTTCATTTGTGGCGGCCAATGCAGCCATAACAGTTAACCCAGGAACCATTAGGGCGCTCGGCCCTCCTCCTATTCCTTTAAATTCTGCTATGGTCTGACATGGTATAGTATACGACGCCAAAATGGGGAGTTTGTATTATACTCCCTGTTTGGCTAAGTATACTTACCATGTCAGACTCTAATGCCCGCCCTACCTTCCCCGCTAGCGCCAAGGTTCCCTGGGGTTGCCTTGCGCGCAGGCCTCGTTGAATGACGGACAGTACACGATCTTCGGCATCTTCCGTAATCGGAAGTAGGGTGGGCGTCACGTGACTATCTTATGCCTGCATTTGCCACAAAACTTCGGCCTGACAGAGCTGACTGACAGCCGTTTAATGCTATGGTCTGACATGGTAAGTATACTTAGCCAAACAGGGAGTATAATACAAACTCCCCATTTTAGTTCCGTCGGGGTCACCGGTATCGGCGATTCCATGGGAGGCTGTTGTTGGACAGACGTGGTGGCACCCTCCGGAGGGAGAGTTCACTCACGCTGGCTCTGCGACTAAGCAATTATTGTCGTCAGTAGGGGGCTTAGTAGGTGGTGTCCTGCGTATGTTAGATCAGAACAGGCGCCACTGAACACCACCGAAAGTGACTCGGCAGCAGTGCAGTGTCTCCTCTGGTGGGTTGCCTCTTGACGACTTGACATTGACTGCTCCCTGTGGATTTCCTGTGTTGGGGCTGCGGCGGGGCTGACCGGGCTGTGGGTGTGGATGGGGTGTCGGAATGAGCGGCATGGGTGCACTGCCTCTGAGGTGGCGCGGATGTTGGGACACAGGAAAAAAAAAAAAAAAAATTAAAACCAAAGGGAGGTCGTCTTTGTTAGGGCCTCACAAGGGAGTTAAATGATATAATGCTCTAATCTTTTATACACATTTATCTCCCATTTGGGAGGACTGACATAAAAAAGTATGGGCCGCATTGTCACAGATATAGACCAGGCATAATAGTTTCCTTGCACATGAGCTTTTTCATTTTTCTCTATGGTCGGAGTTGGTAGAAAAGACAGGTGAGAACTGGCACAGCAAGCTCTGCTGAGGATTAACTTTCTTTTTCTGCTAGTTCCACAGCTTAAAATGCTCAGCCATCTGGGAAAATTCCGCCATTACAATCACAATATCCACCCCCTCATCAGGTAGTTTTCTGTGTTGAAAAAAATATATGATGTTGAAAACAACAAAGTGAAGCAATTGTAGAGAAAGTTGTAACCAGAAATGGTGTCTGGAATGCTCTTCAAATTTTCTTGGAGTAGGGGGTGGAATGGGGTTGTGTTGGCCCCAACGGCCCCAAAGGCAAGCTTGTCAGCATCTTTGTGGTGCTTGACCATTTTAAATTTCCTGCTGTACTTTGTGTTTTAGGGGTATCCCTGCCTCATTGCAAGAGCAAACTGATGTGTGTGTTTTTTTTCTTCTTCTTCTTTTTTTTTCTCCCTTTTTTATGATTGTTCCATCCAGGGAAGAGAACTTCCATGGTCAAGCATTTAGATACAACTGATGTTTGTTTGGGTTTTTTTTTAAACCCTTCAACTGCCATACATTGGTGTATTTTTTTTTGTAAGTTACTGACTGTTTTTTTGAGGAGGTCAAAAATTAAATTGTGCTTTTAAAACTTGGTTACTTTTATGATCAGCCACAGATGCAAGTTTTGCCCCCAAATCAAATCTGGTGGTAGGGAATGTGTTCTGTGTCCATGTTCAAAGTCCTTTGACTGCTTTCATTTTTAGGGAATGTGTTTTCAATTGTCTCACAAACTGGCACTGACAATAAAATGGCATTCATACACATGAAGTCTACGCAGTTTTCTGAACCAGTATTTTGTGTTCATCACGGGTTGGACCGCTGAATTATTCACAGTAATGGTGAATGGACAGTCCCCCGTTAATGTCACCCCATAGTTATACTTGGCATGAGCGCTGAAAGGTGATTAAAAAAACTTTTTTAGGGCCAGATTGACACCTTTGCTAATGGCAGCCATTTTCACATTGGTTCTGCAAAGAATGTGCCTTAATACCCAAAGCGTCCCAAATAAGTCATATTTCAACAAAATGTAGGTTCCCTGATAAGTCGTATTCCAGTAAAATATAGGATCGCCTTTGACAGGCGAAGTAGGACAGATCAGTTATCATGTAGATGGGTGGTTTAGGGCGGAATGGTAGGTAGAGGGTTAATCAAAATGCCTCTCAGCTTATTGAATACAAGCATGCTTCAATAAGACAAAATTCTGGATTCCATATTCTGAGTAATGCTTTGAAATTAGCCTTCTTCAAGCAGCTCTCTTTGCCAGGGTGAAAACGCCTGCAAATGTGTATGTGGCTAGGATGCTTCTCTAGCCTGTGTCAGTGAAGAGTGCATTTTGTTTCAGGGTCGCTACCGTAATCTGGTTTCTTGTTGACTCTCCACCTGAACCACTGATTGTGTCTGCTGACTAGTGTGGTAATTAACTAACATAAACGTGGCGCTAATGCCACACGATTTACTGTGACTCAACGCTGCAAGAGATGGCATGAATTAGGGGGTTTTTGTTGTTGTTTTTTTTTGTCTCGTTCGCAGTCTGCATAGGATTTAGGAGATGCGACAGAATTGGAATGTTCACAGTCACAGGTATTGTTGTTGAAGAGTGTGAGCAGAGAGGGAGAGATGATAGTTCAGTTGACTGCGAAGGGCCATGTTATGGCTGTAACCTTGTTGAAGTTATTCTCAAAAAACACACACAACTCATAAACTCATTAACTCAGTCGAGTCTTGTTGGAAGCGGGTTTCCGACACTGTTCACATCGCTTGAAGTCGTGTTGGACACATACTTCCGACAGAGTTTGACGATTTTAAATCATACTGCCTTTTATTAAAAGGCTATAAATCTGGTTTCAGGGACAGCTTAGGGCCTTTTTTTTTGCAGTTGCTTCTCTTAGACTGTTCATCGTGTATTCTGAAGTAGTTTATACAGATTTGAATTGTCTTACTCGCAGTTCCCGCGATCACACGATTTTGAACACGATCACTCGATTTTGAGTGGATCAAGCATTTTGTGGTCAAATTCTTGTGTTCTATGCAGTTGACATAAATATACTATTCTCTTAAGGTCATACCAAGTGCTCAGAAGTGTAATTGAACTTGTATGGGGAGATAGAGAGCATGAAGAAGTGGATTACAGTGTGCACAAAAAGTTTTTTTGTTTTTCTGCAAATGTGTATCATTTTGGAGTACTTACATCATGTGAACTGTGCGGATTCCTTACTGAAGGTAGCATTTGTGACAAATATATTGTTTCTTGTATCCATTGGTATATGTTTCATGCTCGTAGGTGAGGTGTTTGATTTTTTATGATTATTTGAAAATTGCCAAAAATCATGTGATCTGAGGGACAAACTGGTCCACTTTGGCAGTGACTTGATTGAGTTAAAACGTACTCTCTGAAAACGCTGGAATTTCATTAAGTCTTTCTTCTGTAAAATCCTTAATCAGGCGTAAAAATGTTGATCTTTTTCAGAAACTTTAACATCACATCAGATAGGGTATCTCTGAAAGAAGATTTTCATGGAGTTTGCCGTGAAGTCTTGTATCTGACACCATATAAGTCTCAAAACTGTAATAAGTCCAGAAGGACTCGCATGATTGTCAGAGAATGAGACGGGGCAAAGTCTTTGTAAAATGTATAGGTTGTGAGAGACCTGCATCATAAGGAATGGTCAGTCAAAAGTGAAATCCAGAGAAGGTGATGATGTTTGGGTCATGAAGGACCAGTCATTGGAGGGGATAAGTCCAAATTCTGTAACTGATTTTTTTTTTCCTTTTTTTTTTTTTTGTTGTTGCTATTTCATTCAGAAAAAAAAAGAAGAAAATTGGAAAAGTACACGAATAGGTTTCTGACAAGTACCTAGTTTTTCATTAGAATGCTATGAACAGTTCAAGAGTTGCGATTTGATCTTTTTTTGGGTCACTGTGACCCACGAAGTGTGGCAAAGGTTACATATTTGGTGTAGATCTCATAGTAGTCCCTTTATGGACAGGTTTGCTTTGAACGAGACACAAATCTCTGATTCATACAGTGTCTTGCTCCCGTTGGTCATAGTAAGTGTGTTAATTAGGCATGGAGTTTATTGCAAGTTTCTTCTGTTTTTGGTATTAAGAGTGATATGATAATCATGTTATAGTAACAATGGTGAATAGTATGATAGATATTTAATTGTCAGAGAGAGAGAGAGAATGAAGCACAGTGATTTGTGATTGTTAGTATGGTAAGTAAAAGAACAGTGATAGAATTAGGAATGTTTGTCACTTTTTTTTTTTTTCTAGTCATGAACGAAAATTTCCTAAATGTTGCAGGACAGCAAATGATACAAGTCATGTGAGGGATGAGAGATATGATTTACTGGAAATGATACAAGTCATGTGAGGGATGAGAGATATGATTTACTGGAAATGATACAAGTCATGTGAGGGATGAGAGATATGATTTACTGGAAATGATACAAGTCATGTGAGGGATGAGAGATATGATTTACTGGAAATGATACAAGTCATGTGAGGGATGAGAGATATGATTTACTGGAAATGATACAAGTCATGTGAGGGATAAGAAATATGATTTACTGGAAATGATACAAGCCATGTGAGGGATTAGAGATATGATTTACTGGAAATAATACAAGCCATGTGAGGGATGAGAAATATGATTTACTGGAAAAGATACAGTCCATGTGAGGGATGAGAAATATGATTTACTGGAAATGATACAAGCCATGTGAGGGATGAGAGATATGATTTACTGGAAATGATACAAGTCATGTGAAGGGAAGAAATATGATTTACTGGAAATGATACAAGCCATGTGAGGGAATAGAAATATGATTTACTGGAAATGATACAAGTCATGTGAGGGAATAGAAATAGGATTAACTGGAAATGCATTGAAGTCTGTGGATAAATTCAACATTGAACTTTGTTGCAAATGCTAATCTGGGCACATTTGACAAATTTCCGTTTTGCTGATTGACCATGGCATTTTTTTATTGTTTTTTTTTCTTTCACTGGTAGTGTTCTTTTGTTTTGTTTTGTTTTTGTTTGAGAAATGATATTTTCACAGAATTGCACATAGTGGTCATGCATGCGTAGACAGGCACACGCAAACAAAGAATGTGTACATGCACACGTGCCATATTGATGGATGCTTGCACTTGTACATGGACGTCTACACACATGCAGGTGTGTACACATGCAAGCATATAAACATATGCATGCACACATGTATAGGTATGTATGCACACGCACACACACAAACAACTGCACACATGCATGCACACACACATACATGCACATACACTTGCGTGCACAGATTTCAGACTGACACAGATTTCGAAGTCTTCCATGGTGATTTTGTCTGTCTCTCTGTCTGCCTGCCTTTGTAATGTCTGCCTCTCTCAGTTTACCTGTTAGTGTTTTTCACCATACGCTGTCTGTCTCTGTCTGTCTGTCTGCCTTTGTAATGTCTGCCTCTCTCTGTTCACCTGTTTGTGTTTTTCCACGATACACTGTCTGTCTCTGTCTGTCTGTCTGCCTTTGTAATGTCTGCCTCTCTCTGTTCAACTGTTAGTGTTTTTCCACGATACACTGTCTGTCTCTGGCTGTCTGTCTGCCTTTGTAATGTCTGCCTCTCTCTGTTCACCTGTTTGTGTTTTTCCATGATACACTGTCTGCTATCCTCTAGACAGTCCTAGATTTGAAAAATCTGGTTGGGAAAAATCCAGGGGATGCTTGGTGCTGTGAACACAGCCAGGCTAAGGCTGCCACAAGGATTGTTCAGCTACCATGTCATGATTGAGACCTGTTTACCCATTTGATTTTACCATATTTTGTACAGATTTTGGTGGAAATATGACGAATAGCGTGAAGGAAAAGATACATGTCGAAAAAAAAAAAAAAATTCTAGAGAGCAAGTTCTTTTAGCAGTAATTGCACCTGGAAGAGTGAACTACAACGGGGCTTTAGCAAAAGAGTGACAGCTCTTGCAGACTCACAAGCACAAAATCGTCTCAGGCTGTGTCAGCTTTTTCAACAGCATGCCCTAGAACATGGGGAAAAAAAAACTATGAGAGAGCATGAGTTTAAAGCAAAGTATGCTGTTGAATTGGGTTTGAAAATAATTTGTGTTAGGAAGAACTATTTTTACCATACTTAATGTCAAGATCAAGTGGGTAGTACCTGGAAGAAGCCTTAGCAGTGTGATGTCAGGTGAAAACGAAGTACCCCACCCCTCCACCAGCTTCAGCAAAGACTTGGAATTTTTACACACACTCTTGGTAGAAAATACCCTCTTTTGATAGCAGAGTTAAGGTAAACAGGTCTGATGATGCTGCTTTTTTTTTTGTGTTTTTTTTCTATTTCAGGATATAGTCTTTTGATAATTGACCTGTTCAGGAAATGGCGTTCAACATGCCTAAGATTAACAGCCCAGAAAAGGCTCTGTGTGATTGGTTTGGCTATAATGAAATAATACTAAACTTAATCAGTCTGTCTGTCTGTTTGTCTGTCTGTCTGTCTGTCTCTCTCTCTCTCTCTCTCTCTCTCTCTCCCCCCCCCCCCCCCAAAAAAAAAACAACTTAATCTGTCTGTCTATCTGTCTGTCTCTCTCTCTCTCTCCCCCCCCCCCCCCCCCCCCCCCCCCCCCCTCCACCATAGAAAACTTCATATCAAAAAGCAAACCCAAACAAATGTAAACTCTTTATGTGTTAGGTGAGAATGTGTGCTCAGTACCTGTGTTCATACATGTGATGTAGTTACGTTCATTTGCACAACTGTGCCTGGGTACAGAACGCTTGTTTCTAAAACAGGCACCATATAACTTAGCAGTAATTTTGTTGACAACGTTAATCAGCGAGTTCTGTTTGCCATACAGAATGAGGACAACATGGACTCCTAGGATCTCGGTGAAATCCAACAGCAGCAGCTTGGCGCTGGCAGGAGCTGACAGGAGATGCCTCACAGGTGAACTTTGGCAGGAGACAAGAGGGTCAGCGCTGTCCCATGGACTTCTGTGGAAGAGAGGCCTAGAGTGAGGACAGAGATGACCGGCCAGCTCTCTCTACTGCCAGCTGTGGCTGTTGGAACTCCAGGTTAAAACTGTTCAGGGAGTTCCTTCCAGTGTAAGTGGGATGTTCCCTTGATGAAGGGGAATGTGGCGGACAAACACCTGCCCGTCTTCGCTGCTGCTGGCATTTGATAAATGAGCAGCGGGTGGGGGTGCATCAAAGCCGGAACAGGGCAGGTGTGAGTCTGGCTTCTCTCTCTGCAGCTGTCACAGTGAGAGGAATCGCTTCGAGGATCTGGAGACCCTGAGAGAGAGGACCTGCCCACTTGTCATACCCATTGCCGATTTTTTTTCACATACCTGTCAGACTACACGGAGTGCTTTGCTACTCACTTGACAAGACTCGGGACTGGCGGCTATCAACTTTACCAGGTGTTGTCGCTGGAGGGGGTGCTGCGAGTTTACCAGGTGTTGTCGCTGGAGGGGTGCTGCGAAGAGAGAGAAGCCAGTGATGTGGGAAGTTCAGCTTACGTACTCGGCGACAGTATTTCAGACGATGGCAAAGAGGGACGCAAGCCATAGGATGCTGGCGGGGCTGGTAATCTGTTCCTCGTGCCAGCCTTGGGGGAAAAAATGCGTGAGGTGCTTCCAAGCAGATCCTGAGGGCTGAGGGGAACGCTGCATGGCAGCTCTCCTCCACCACTACCGCATCCAATGAGCTGCCAGCAGGACTCTTCAGCGCCTGCAATGATGGCCAGGGCCACTACCTCAGTGTGGGATGTGTTCGCTTGATTGGTGGGCTGGTGGTGTCTTTGTGTGTGTGTGGCGGACAGCCACTGGTGACACTCTCGGGGACTTCCTGTGTGTGGGGAATATACTGTTACTTCAGCTCACGGTCTGAACTAACCCCCCCCCCCCTCTCCCCCCCCCCACCCCCCTTGCCACACATCCACTCCACCACAGGTGGAGAACTGGTGATAAAACGGATCTGGGTTTGGACAATCCTTCTTGGGAAGAACCGTCATGGGCGGGTGAAGAACAAAAGCATACTACTTAGGACATCCACAGGTGCATGATGGGGGGAGGGATGGGAGAGGGGAAAGGGGCGTTTCAGTATTTTTGGGTACCAAAGTTATTTATTCTTTTATATTGGATACACTCTGTATGACGGACCATCTTTTCTTTTATTGCTTTAATTTTTTCCCTTTTATTTTGGGTTTCTTTATCTGTCATGTGGTAGTTGGACTGCTGAAGTCAGACACTTGGTTTATGGTTCTGGCTTACCTTGCTAAGTTTGAAGTAACACTGCTATATTGAAATCAGCTCTCTCTCTCTCTCTCTCTCTCTCTCTCTCTCTCTCTCTCTCTCTCTCTGTACCCCACATCTGTCTTTTCAGCATCCATTTTTTCTGTTAGGTTGACTGGAGGGAAAGAATTTATTCAGATTGGCAAGAGTGGGTTATTATGTCTGCTGTTTATGTGTATGTGTGTTTTTTTAAAATGCTATTCTTTGTTTTCTTTTTTGTTATATATACATATATATATTTCCTCCTATGCTGATCATTTGATGAAATTTACAGTCACTTTTGCTCACATGTGAAAGGTGGGGGAGGAGCGGATGGGATGGAGTCGAGGAGGATAAAGGAACGTAATTGAATCTGCTGAAGAAAGGATACAAGTAAGGTTTACTACAGCTTTGGAGATTATTAAAACAATATTTGAGCAAAGTTTGATATCAAGATGTGGAAGTAATGGAGCAAGAGTGCGTTGGGGTGGGGGGGGTTGTGGTTGGTGGTGGCATGCTGTTACCTATAAATACTGATGTTTCTTATTCCTACAGTTATTTTAGTATCTAAAAGGTATTTTCTGCTGACCAATGCCATTTATAATTTAGCTTTTCAGCTAAAAAAAAAAAACAACAAAAGAGACCATTGAAAACAATGTCACGTTGACCTCTTCCTCATCTTCTCTTTTTGTCTTTGATCTGAGGTCTTTTTTGTTGTAAGTTTTAATCAAAATGCTGGAGCAAGCTATTTTTTTCCCCGGTGGGGGGGGGGGGGGGGGGGGGGGGGGGTGTCAGATCTGGATTTTTGTGTCAAGGCCATTTTTGTTGTTTCTCTTTGAGTAGGAATCCTTGTCACATGTCAGCTGCTACAGTACAAGTCTTTTTTCGGTCTTTTAAGTAATTGGTAATAGCAGCAGCATAAGGCATTCTGAATGTATACGGTCGGCTAACCTTAAAGCCCCGATTTCGCAAAATGGTTGCCCACCTACCAACCGCTTCAACTACAATCTTTTTTTTTTTTTTTTGGGCCTTTTTTTTAATAATAATAGAAAGGGAATCTTCATACCACACTATAATGGTCTAAGATCAGCTGCTTTGAGTTTGATGTGTAATGTGTTTGTAGAGGTGATGGGTCAGCCAGTCAGCCATCAGCCATCTTCATACACTCATCACCGCCCAGTGACAGCAGAAGTTGGCATCTTCACCCGCGAAGGACAAACAGCAACAATGGTGGTGATGGGTCACCAAAGCTATACACTTTATTCTTGAACCGAAAATTCTGACAAAAAAGAAAGCATACACTTTGGAATGTGTTGTACTTTGTAGCTGCTTTACTTCCAGTGAAACTTTCCAAGCTGAAATTCTCTTAGTTCACAGTGACTTTTCCCCCCTTAAGTGTTTGTCTCTGTACCAGATACACATGTATGCTATGATTTTAAGACTCTGTCCAGTTTTCATAGGTGGTAGTTAGGGTCTGTGGATCTATTCTTGAATTTGTTATTGAAAGGCTCCAGTATTTTTTTGTATCAAGATGGCTGCTTGAATAAGCTGAAGAAGAATCTGCTGTATTCTTTAAGCCAGTGTTGTCTTTTGCAGAATAATCATTCATTTTACCTTTTTCTTGGTTCAGTTTTGATTTGGACCAGATGAGGACATTGTGTCCTTGAAAAGTTTTTAATCCCACATGAAAGTGTTCTCGCTTATAATTACATATTTTTAGCATTCCTGCTTTGTATTATCAGACTTTACACTTCAGGTTTTGTTTGCAGTGATTGGAAAAAAGGGTACTAATACAGACATATTGTATTGATTTGATTTGTTTTGGAACTGTCATCTGTTTTGTGTTTCAAAACACTAGATGAGCTCAAATGGACTTGGGTATACTGTTGCGTTCTCCAGAAGATGGGTGTGAGCATGCTGCTGCTTGGATGTTTCCAAACCATTGAGTACTTCCATTGTGTTGCATTGGGCATGCAGTGGTCCCTGTTGTGCACGCACGCAGGTGCAGACTGATGCTCGTTCTACTCAGGGACTACCATGACACACAACTTCACGTCACTGCCATTTTCTCAGACTAAGCAGAATACCGACGAAAACTGTAAAGGAGCAGAAGTAGGGAGGATAGGGACTCCCATATATGTATGCATGCTATTAATGATTATGTGTGTAGGCAGAAGTATACATGCATACACACACACATGCACGCGTGTGCATGCACACACACGCGAGCGCACGTGCGCCACACACACAACACACACCACACACACACACACCACACACACACACACCAATGAGATTTCAGCTAATCTTAAATTTTTGGAAATTGTTTTTGTGTACATTGCCTATGAAATAGCGTCTTCCTAATTATTAAGGATTCTTCTGCATATTGGACCATCATCCCTACTTTTTTGCTTCTATTCTACAAGCAGTTTGTAACAGATATTGCTTTTATTCAGCCATCTAGATATGGAACTGCTGATGCTTCTTAGTCATATTTTTGTTTACTACTACCCACCAAAGACTGGGTCCAGATCTTGGGCATGCATAAAATGGAAAAAAAAAAAAGAAAAATTAAACTGATAAGCTGAGTTAAAATGACAGATGAAATTGTTGGTTTGAATAGCTGTTCTATCCCCACTAAATATGCTGACAGATCTTGCTGATGAATTGAACTTTAGGAAACATATTTGTTGTACTTACTACCTTTAACCAAAGATCTATTCCATGGATATTTGGGCATGAATCTGTGAAATGAAACAGAAAGGTCAGAAAGTGTAGCCCTTTAATCGATCTGATAAGTCTGCTGATGGATCTTGTCAGAAGGGCCTGTGTGAACAATAAGAAGAATAAAATGTGAGGTTTTAATGAGGGTGGGTGTGGTGGTCCAGAGCATCAACATTTTAAAGGTCCAAGGATCTCGGGTGACGTCAGGTACTTCAAAAAAAATTCCATGGAAAGTATACATGTCCCGGAGAACAAATAGAGCAGTTAAAGTATTAAGTGAGGTCTGCCAGAGAACAAGGTCAAAACAAATATGAATTGAGGTCTAAAGCCTGGAAGGTATCCTCTAAGCAAGGATAAACGTATGTAGAAAGTCTGTGAGCCGTGCGAGTAACAATTAGCGTGTAACAGCTTTATTAGTGCAAGTTGAGCAAATGAGAACAATATACATGAGTATGGTTAATATAAGTGGAGGTCTGCAAGTGTGATGTTCACTGTTTATCATTGTAGGAGCTTTATGATGACAAACTGTGCATTTTGAATTTCTAGCCCAGTTGTTCAGGTGAAATAGAGTACAGGTGTATATAGCTTTCTTTTGTTGTTAAGTTTGATTTACTGTTGTTAGGCTTTACCAGCATTGTATTAACCTTACAGTATAATCATACGTAATTGATTTTTCATTATTTAGTTACTCATTTGTACAGAGATGTGTATTGCTTGCTTTTTGTCATCGATTTACACTTATGGACACATATACTCAGAAATACTCAGTTAGTCCTATCAGGGACACACACACGCTTCCAGTCATTACCTCCCCCCTCCCCCCCTTCCCCCCCCCCTCCAGCCTCATGCCTTCCCCCTCCGGAACACACTTAGGCCAACTCTCAGTCACCTTCATTACATGTACACGCATGCGCACACTTGCACACAAACATGTAAGCTCACAAACTCATCTTGCTGTTGTATTTCATCATTTATTTTGTATTAACATTGTGTCTGTCATACTTTCTGTATGTTTAAATCATATATTGAAAATAGAAAAAAGAGATGTTTTACGCAACTTGCGATATAATGCATTCTTTCAGTGAGGGTTGAATTTCAGACTTTAAAAAAAAAAAAAAAAAAAAACATACAGTGAAGCTTTGTGTATGAACCTTCAGTGTTGGCAGCTTGAATTCATTTGATCTCCGGGAATGTCAGACGAGAAGACAGACAAAGCAGGGACTTTTTTGGTTATCACACTGAGAGAGTGTCAAGGGGAGATCAGGGCTCGAAATACTGAACTGTCAGTTTTCCAGACGTACCTTATCCTCTTGTGGACAAGTGGAAATGTGGTCTCCATTTGTCTACTGGGCAAGCAATTTTTGACTCCGTGAATAGGTAACGCAGCAGCCCACTTCAGTGCAGACCGATCACACTTCCCTCCTGCCCTTTTTACTTTCATATATTGACCACTCCCCAGACTTCCTTAGAAGAGAATGTTATTGGAGTTGAGGCTTGTTCTTGGTAAGATGTGTTGGAAGTATGCATGCATTGTGCTTCTCTAACTCTGTAACTGCATCTTCTCCCTTCATTTTCTCAGGCAGGCACCTGTGCAAAGCACATTTTAAATAGACTTATTATTGTTGACAGTACTTTCTTGTGGCTATCTTCCGTTGGAAACCCAAGTTTTAAGCTCTTCACAGTCCACAGTCCTGTTTAGGCGTGCCACCTTCCTGGATAGAGGTAAATGAAGAGTTGCCTACTGGTGTTAAACATTTGTTTCCCATGTCATTCAGTTTAATATCTGTCGCTCTTTCCTTTTGTTTTTCACAGAGGGTGCATTCTTCATGCTTACATGTCATCCATCTCTACGGCCAAACTGGCCTTCTCATCTGAATGCTGATGATGAGAAAGGCATCAAAGCTTGTCTTTACTCTGAGGGAAAAAAAAACCCCGTGCACCCAAAGTGGCCCAGTGCAGATTCTACCCCAGGGTCACCAGGATCACAAGCGTGGCACTCTATCTATTAACTGAGCTATCCTGTCTGCAAGACTTACTTGTAATTGCCTTTTAACTGACGGAGGGCAAGCAGAACTTTAAGGGACCATTAAAAAAAAAATGTTCTTGTCCTCAGGACAACAAAAAAAAATGTATGGGATTTTCTAGCCCTGGAGATGGATTTCCTGGTAATAGGTTAACTTCTTGTGCAAACTCTCAGTATTTTTAGCTGCAAAAGTTCTTGACATGGTTGATAAAAGTAGGTTTCAGTAGAGTTGTGAAAAGTAACTGACATAATGCGGGGATGGCTTGCTGTATACATATTTTTCTCACCATTGTGGGAGAAATACATGGAGTAGAGCCAGTTTTTTTTTTTTTTTTTTTCTGTACTGATCGAGAAAATTGCCTGCGTGCTCCTAACATGTTTTGTTTGTAGATGATGCCTTGTCTCTTTGTGACAGAACACTTGCTGTGGATCTGTTGTGAGAAAAACGTGAAAGTATGAAAGTGAAAAGAGAAGGTGTAAAGTGTGATTGGTCAGTGCTGAAGCCTTTCGCTGACAGTCAGATATTGGTTTCCCAAGAGAACACTTCCACTTGTGTGCAAAAAGGTGGTCTCGGATTATCAGACCAGTGGGTAATTCAAGCCGTACGCTGCCAAGTACCAAACGTCTGATGTATCAGTTGTAAAGTTTGGGTTTTGTTATATGTATGATCCCCTTTTGTGTGTGTATTGCAGTAGTAAAATGTCTGTCCGTTGAGCATGGCTGTGCTTTATGGAACAAAGTTTTAATTAGAGTGTTACATAATGATTTCCATATGCCAAGCTTTTCTTTACATATTGCAGTTTTCAAGCTTTTCAAAAAGAAACTGAAAATTTAGGACATTTTTTTTTTTTAAATATGTATCTCTATCAGTGATTTCATATGCTTTTATTTCATTTTTTTTTTCATCTGTCATCATTATTAAGTCATTTAAGTCATTTATATTTGCAAATGGGTCTGCACACATTCAGAATGTATGAATGGCCACACACTCAGGATATCTCTATTAAAGACCGGAAACTTTAAGATTTTTGATATTACAGATTATGGACTGCTCATATTCTATGTATGAATGGCCAGCCATACACTTTATGTCTGTTGAAGACCGGAAACTTAAGAAGTTTCAGCATTACAGATTATCGAAGATTCTGTTGCACATCAAAGGAAAAAATCAAGCAACCTGATTGGAAAAATTTCATATTTTACGAGAATAAGTCGGTAATACATTTTTCCCTTTATGGATCTGAATCACACATGTGCATATCCTTCAGTTCCATACTTTTGTTTGACAATTTTTTTTTTCTTTAAGTTCTCCAGCAGCTATTTTGAGTTCATTTCAATGATCTCTAGATTGTGCTCCAGTTACATACAGTCGGATTGACAGGAAATCTAGGTCAAGAGTTCTGATGATTGGTCAGTGGGCCAGAACCCAGGAATGAGCAGAGCATGATTTGGGAAAGATCTAGGAATATTGGCACAGATTGTGGTCATTTTGGAGTAATACTCTGTGTTGACGTTTAGGATTGGGAGTGTGCATCATGACATCTGTCGTGAACTTTGTTTATTCTGCCAGTGTCTGTCTTTCCTATCATACCACTGCCCTCCTACGTGTATCTCCCTATCAAAACTTTTTTTCTGTCATTTTTTGTTTGTTTTTGTTTGTGCGTATGTCTCATCTTGAGTTGCAAGTGGTGACATTAAATATTACCGCAAAAGATGATCTAGTGCTCAAATACCGCTGGAAGTTGGACAGGTGAAATACATGTTTGGTTTGCGTTTGCAAAACAACAGAGTAGAACGCTCCAAACTGAATACACACACAAGAAAATCTGTCCTCTAGACAAAAGGGCCATCTGATGAATGACTCGATCAACCATTGCTTCAAGGATTAAGAACCATTCCATTGAGAGTGTATTTCTGCAGCACCTCATTTCTAGTCATGGTGGGAAAGGAAAATATTGTGTGGATGTGGAATATAGAGTGTGTGTGTGGCGCTTCCTGCGTGACAGACAGTTGGTAGACATCTATACCACAGACTGCTGGAAGTCTGTAGTTTCCTTGAAAGTTTTGTGTGCGCACACAAACGGGGGTAATTTTCTTTTCTTTTTTTTTTTTTTTTTTTTAAATTTCTCTTTTTATTATAACTCTGAGTGAATGTGTGTCACTGTTATACTGGTGTTCAGGTGCTGCTGCTGTATATCATCAGCTGTGCATTGTGTTTCCACACAAATTTGAGGGTTACTTTGATGTTGTAGGGTCACCGATTGCTTTGCTTGCCATCTTGCAGAAAAATAGGAAAAGTGTTTTTGCATTGCTGTATATTTTATGTATCAAGCAATGGGAAAGGAGCTAGTCGTCTGTTGTTCAACATGTGGAAAGGAGCTTGTGCTGCAACGCTCACACATGTGATGATATTTTTGGGGGGGGGGGGGGGGGGGGGGGGCTGTCTAGACAATTGTGCACATTGCGGCCCTGAAACAGCCCTAAACGAATTGCTGTTTGCTTCCATATATTTTGAATTGAGAGCAGCCATTATCAGAAATATGAGGTTGAGTATGTTCAGTGCTTATCTATCTGGTCACACTGAGATTTGTAATGAGTGTTGTAATGTTTAATTGAGAACCACACCTAGTCCAGCTTATGTGTGTGTGAGGGGGAGCCATCTTGTCACTGGCCTAGTCGAATCACTGCAATATGTCAGAATACTTAGGGGTTTTCTATGGTGAGAGAGGTTATATGATCAGCTATCCAGCATGCTGCCAGTATGGTTGAGTTGATATTGATGGGTTGGATTGTGGCAAGGAATTGTGATGTGAACATGAACAAAGAACATTCATGAACAAAAGTGGGAGTATTTTTTACTCAATAGTGATAGTTTCTCTCCCCTTTCAGCATGTAAGATCCTTGTTGAAAGTTAATTGCATTTAACTACCCTTGAGTCATCACTTTGCTTTACACTAGTCCTACTTGATGTCAATGCAGAAGGCTAACATGTATAGTAGATGACATGAACAAGAATGCCAAAGACCACCTATGTATGGTGCATTTGTTTGTTTCTCAAGGAAGTAGAAATCTGCGACTGATCGGCTTTAGTTGTTTCATGGAAATAGTAAATTGTCCTTTACCAGATCGGCAGAACTGTGATTTAGGGAATAAGATCACTAGTTAGTAGTGCTGCTGCTGAAAGGGAAGTGTGGTTGATTTTCAACTAGGAGAATGGTGGAAAAGCTGTGAAGCTCAGCGTGTCCCAGTTGGCTGGGAACATTGTACATAGCTCTGTACAGAAATTGGTAGCAAAATCAGGCAGAGTTGTTCACAGACACGGTGATATTTGTACTCGGTGATGTTGATTGTATGCCGCGAGTGTGAGTGCTCGAATTTCTTTGGCTTCCACTGGACATCATGTGTTTCTGTTTTGGGGGTAAAAGGACGGAGTTTTTACATTTTCAGGTTTTTTTTTTTTTTTTTTTTTGTTTGTTTAATTTTTACTGAGTGTAATTAGCGGTTGATGTACTGGAATAAGTGACACAAGCATTTGCATAATCCCTTCAAACTTCTCCAAGATATTTTTCAGCAGCTTCATAAAAGAATTGTGAATACATTTGGACACTGTACATCTGTTCTAAGTCAGAGAGAGGGGTCATTGTGCATGTTTCCATCACAGCAGAGTGCAGTTATGTACAGAAGTACAATGTGCAACCTGTGCTTGTTGGATTGAGAGTTTTCCTTGTTCACTGCAGTTATTCATTGCATCCTCAGCAGACTCTAAGGGATATATTCAGTGGAGGGGCTCATGTGAGCTAAAAGTTTTTGACCTTGTGTTGAACAAATTGGATGAAGAATACCAGAGCTTTATTCCGTTTTTTACCTAGTTCAACACAAGAATAGTTTTTACTCTGTGCTTATGGCGGCTGAAAATAAGCAACAAGTCAAGCCATTTGGAGATACGCCATTCCTTTTACACTCACTCTTATCTTTAGAAAGGCAGTGAAGCTCTGGTGCATTCCATGTGTTGTACCACTCATTGTAAAACATGTTCTGGTACAGTGCTTTTGGGAGACTAAAGTGGTGATCCGAGTGCTAGCTTTCTATACAAGATCATAAAGTGAAGTTCTTTCTGCAGCACAGATACTAGTCTTTTCACTTTGGGGGTTTTGGTGCTAATATTTCTGCAGAATAGGATTTTTACAGTTTGATGATCATGAAATCAAAGATAATGAAATGGAATTATGAAAGTGGTAGGTTAATCTCTTAAGATTCTGAACTTGTAAAGTAAAGAAATTAAAAAAAAAACAAGAAAGAAAAAAAAAATTGAAAGGGAAAAGTATTTGTGATGGCCTGTACAGCAATAGAGGAAAAATGACATGGACGTGACATTGATGTAGACAAGCAAGGGAGCAAACTGTTGAGATTGAAGCACCCCAAGAAGCTATGATGCAAAGTTGTTCCTGGCAGCATTCTGTGTGAAAATCCACTTTGACTGCTGGTCAGCTACAATCTTTCGGTCAACATTATCCTGTTGACTACCAAAGAGTTGTTGCCTGTTTGGTTTCCTGTACACCAGAGCAAAAAAAGTGAAGTTCTTTTCAACTCCTCTGGGGAGAACAGGTTATAGACCCCCCCCCCCCCCCCCCCCCCCCCCCCCCCCCCCCCCCCCCACCCCCCCCATCCATTTATCAGACAGAACAGACAAATTTAGTGATAATTATAGCGATAATAATAATGGAAATTTATCTATAACTACTACTACTGATATATTAACATGAACACTAGTATGATGATAATGATTACAATAGTAATACCAATGATTATGATGATGAGTAGTAATAATAATAACTATTAGATAGGTAGGAATGGATGTGATAAATGAGTAACAAGCTAAGGGTGCTATTAATACAGAGAAAAAAAAAGGGGGGGGGGGGGGGGGGGGGAGAAAGGAAGACAGTCAAGAAAAAGAAAAATGTACGTAAAAGTAATAGTATAGGTAGTTGAAAGAAAATGGGAGTAGAAAAGGGATGAATAGGTCAGTAAATGAAGACTGGTTTGGTGAAGAAGATGAAAGTAGTGAAGGAAGGAGAGACAAGAGAATAGCTGCAACATGTATATGAGGTTAATGACGACGAGTGTGGTAGGTAGTGTGTGTTTGGAGAGTACTGTGGGCCAGTAGGGGTGGGTAGGGTACATGTCGTTTTTGGATATTGATAACCATGTGGTCAGAGGCTCCCAAGCCTGGCAGTAAGATAGGGTTCCTGCATAATGCACTGAAAGTTATAGCTGTGATTGGAAAAAGAGTCAGGACTGATATGATTGATTCTGTCTTAGGGATGACCAAAGTGCAGAGCAATTGATTCGGGTCAGTGATAGTGGGTATCAGCCAGGTGTTTAGAAATACACTCTTCACGTGTGCGTGATGTCTGCCTTCATAGATCTTACCTTACAGTTCACAGTGGATAGGATATACAATGTCGTGGATCCGACAGGAGAACGTATGTGTCATTTTTAGCGAGTCTTTGGACCATGTAGGATGGTGTCTGGCTTTGCGAGAGGACAGATAGTGCAGTTAGGTTTTGAGCAAGGGAACATTTCCAAGTGACGTGGGGTGTAGTGATTTTTTGTCCAGTATAAAGCGCTCAGGTGTTTGAGGTGTTTGTCACGCCTGAAAGTAATCATGGCTTTTTCAGCCACCTAACAGTTTGCACCCTGATCAAAGAGAGAAGTGACTGTTTATTCTTCCTTTGTTTCCATTGTTTTGAATATTATTTGTCTGGCCTGAAAGAAGACCCGATAGGTTGAAATGCATTGTCTGTTTTGTAGTTTGTTCCTTCATTTGGCAGCTCAGCAATTCTGTTTTTGTGTCGCTGCTGCCTGCAGTCGCCCCACCTCGAGACCTATGTAAGTAGGTTGGCTGAAAAGGGTTAGATACATGTCCTCAGTGCTTGGAAACTTGGTCAGAATAGCGCAACGTTGCTGTCGTTCAACACCAAGCCCAGTCACACTGAACAGGTAGGAAGATGTGGCTGTGCCATTTCATGATCATAAAGGTTAAGAAGAAATAAACTGTTTGGCTCTTTGTGTTTCAATTATGTGACTGTTAAGTCCATTTAGTTATTGCCAAAACTTGTGACACCAACGTTATCTGCAGTACCATTTCAAATCGGGGGGAATCAAACTTCAAATGGTTTTAGTTTGTAAGGTTGAAGTCTGACTTTTTAATAAATCATGAAATCCAACTTTTTTTTTATGTTGCATGCAGACGTTTGGAAATGTTCAACAATGATGCAGTTTGTGTGTGTGTGTAAAACTTGTGGAAGCAAAGTTTGTGCCTGTACTCTGAGTTAATGTAAAACATGTGCAGGCAGGAAAGGGAGACACTGAGCTAAGGTGGTGTTTTTTCCCCAGTGGGGACAGCCAGAATGTCCCACAGGCAGTTAATGGAACTGTACAGTACAGTACAGTGCAGGACATTTCCGCCATGAGGGGTTAATGTTTGTTAATGAATAGAAACCAAGGACTTTTTTTTTTTTGTTTTTGCTGCTTATACAAGTGGCTGGGTCTGATGCTGGATGTCATTGTGCATTCTTTGGGGCTGTACATTTTCACGTTTCTTTCAGGTTGAATAGTGAACATATGGTGAATTTGTCAGTACTTCCGTAGGCTAGCATACACATGAATTTTTTTGTTGTGTTTGTAAAGCACACTTCATATGCATAGTTAAAAAAAAAAATAGAAATTTATTCTACGATTTTAACAGTAAGCTGACATTTTAGTAAGTCTGGAATTTTTTTTTCTTTTTTTTAGAAATTGTCATTTTGTTTATTTCATTCAGTTAAATGTCACTTTGTGTTACTTTTAAAAATGCTGTACTGTTTTTTTTTTTTTTTTTAATTATGTTCTCATGTCTTGCTGTTTCTTCCCCCTTCTCATTTCCACACTCCCTTTAATTGACTCTATAGACAGAAAATCTATGAAAGTTCATTTCTTTAATGTCTTCATGCTTTTTTTTTCTTCTTTTTTTTTGTTTTTTGTTTTTTCCCCCTAGAGTTGACTGTATGGGATGTGGTTTTAATCTGAAGGCTTTCCACACAGCTGCAGCTGATGGGGGTTTCTGATTTTGATCAATATGTTAGTACAGCTTAATCTTCCTGGACAGAATATATTGAAAATCAGGTTTAAGAATACCCTTCTTTAATCTGATTTTCAATTTAATCTGTAGTTTGAAGTCTCTTGAACGGAACTCATTGCAAGACATGGATTAGTGAGAGTCTAGTTGTTAATGTATCTGTGTTGATGAGGAGTTTGTGTTCGCATTTGTATAAGTTTATATGTCTGTGCCTGTGTTCTCCTGATACCTGTCCACAACTCCCCCATACCCACCCATCCCTGATCCACACTGAAAAGCCAGACCTGTGTGTATATGTGCTGTGTGTGTGTGTGTGTGTTGTGTTTGAACTGAAAATTTGAGGAAGGGTTTTGTAAGCCTGTCAAGAATTAAATATCCTAATTTGATCAGATGAAAAGCAGCTTATGAAAAACTGCATATGTGTGTTTGTGTGTGCATGTGTATGTGTGCACATGCATACACGCACACATGTGAAGAGAATAGATGAGTGGGGAGTTCTGAGGAAGCGAAAGAAAAGCAAAGTCATTGAAAATCCAAATAAAATTTCAGCTTGTGTAAGAGCCACAAAGTATGAAAGACTCTGTGTGAAGTATACAGTTGCTACTGCTTGATTCAATCAAGTGAAAGTTGACTTGCATTTTGTAATCAGAACTGCTAAAAAATTGTGTCACTGGTCTATCACTATGACAGCTTACGTCAGCAGCCAGTATTGCCAGTGTCGGGGGAAAAACTGTCTCCTAGAATCAAGTCTTGTTTGAAGTATGTGCAAAGTTGTATGTGGTTGTGGTTGTGTATGAGCATGTGCAAGAG
This sequence comes from Conus betulinus, assembly GCA_016801955.1. Classification (NCBI taxonomy): domain Eukaryota; kingdom Metazoa; phylum Mollusca; class Gastropoda; order Neogastropoda; family Conidae; genus Conus; species Conus betulinus. The sequence continues at coordinate 381,273 of JADBJO010001031.1, forward strand.
TGTATGTATTTTGTGTTGGCATCCGGTTCTTTACTTAATCGTTCCCCGCCTCTTGGCCACCCAGCCACTTCACCCCGCTCCCTGGAATAGGTGTGTTCAGAGGTGTGCTGTCGATACCTTGACTGTTTTAAAGCGCTGTGCAGGCGAGTCTAGCTGTGCAGCCATTGTTTCACTTCAGTGGCGACTATTGTAGAATTGTTGTCAAGGTTTTGAAATCCGCACCCGTCTTGTCTCTCTTCTTTTATCTTTCTTTTTTGTTTGTTTAATATTATACCTTTGTAATTCTCCATCGAAAAAAAAAAAAAGAAGGGTAGTCTCTGTCAGAACGCAGTTTTCCAATTCCAGTGTTCCTGAGTGTAATCTTATATTTAGTGTAGAATGTTTTACCCGGTATCAGTAGATGATATCAGATATCCCCACTAGTCCCAGACTGTTGCTTATCAGTATTCGGTTGGTCAAAAAAAATCAGGTCAGGGGGGGGGGGATTGGTTGGCTGTTTTGTTATGTTTATTGACTTAGAACAGTAGTTGGTAGTTCTGTGCATACCCCTATATACACCCAGTGTGCATGCACATACACAGGCATATGTACATTCATTCACATTAATGTACGCAATAGCAGTAGCGTAATGAAACAGACAGTTGGCAGTTTTTCTTCTTGCTTCTCTCTCATCATCAATGAAAAGTATGAATTAATAGAAAACAAACAAGTACACAGACTTTTGCTTCTTTAATGAGACATTTAGGTTTGCGAGTGCTAATCTGGCTGTATTCTTTTTACCGTGTTACAGGAGAAAAAGTGAAATGGATTACTTTTTTCCCCTTTAATTTCTTAAATGGTTTGCCCCCCCCCCCCCCCCCTTGTTCTCTGTGTGTGTGTCTATCTCTTTCTCTCTGTTACTCATAATCAGATCCTTGCTCAAGAACAAAGGAGCGAGATCAAGTTCGGGCACGGAGGTGCATTTTTCCTTTTTTGTTTTGTGTGTTTCGCAGTGCTCTCTTGTCTGTGGTTTTGAGTGATGATGGAGAACAGGAAAGTATGTCTTTGGGACAATCCACGCTATACCGCATGTACCCTGCCTCCATCATCATGTAAATACATAATGCTCACAGCCAGCTGTTGGGGGGAAAAAGAATACAAGATTACAACGCGCAAGTTATGGACTCAAGTTTTGGTGATTTTTTTTTTTTTCTTTTGTTACACAGTGTTGTACTTAGTATCATGGCAAAGTGTGAACTGTTTGAGGAAGGAAGAGAGTGTGTTGTGTGCGTGTGTGTGTTCATACAGGTATTCAAGCAGACGTGTGGATTTGGCATGCACGCAGCTCTGTGCCATTTTCATGTGTACAGTGTTGTCTACCGTTGCTGGTTAAATCAAAGGAGCAAAGATTATTCTATAAGGAATTTTCATGAACTTTTTATCTGTTGTCTGCAGTTTGTAGGTCAGACGGTGAATCATTTGTAAATGCATTTGTTTTTCTTTATATATATATATATCTATATATATGTAGAATTCTTGCCTCCCAGTTTTTGTACGTGTATGTGGGTATTTGTGTGTATGTGTGTATGAGAGAGAGGGATCAAGCATGCGTGTGTGAGCAGGTATGTGTGTGGTCTTATTTGGTTGGTTTATTTTTTTGTGAAGATAAAAACTGGTCAATAGGAAATAAAAATGTCATATCCAGACATGAACCTCAGATGTTTTGTGTTTGTGCGAGTGTGCGCAAGTAGTGCTTGTATGCAAGCGCACGAGGGTGCGTGTGTGTGTGTGTGTGTGAAGGGTGTAGTGGGGGAGGTGGTTAGAAAAGGAAAGGGTTGATGCCCTTTTCAATCAATTCTGATCAAAATTGTAATAATGAAACATGTAATCTCGTGCCAATCGTTTGTTGTTTTGTCACCATGGTGGTGCATATTATGTCTTCAGTATCCACAGATTTATGTGTTCTAATGTTAAGAAGCAGTCTGCTCCTTTGGTAAATATCGATATTACTGAACACTTGCTAAAGATCGAAGTTGGAGCACATGGATGGAAAATTATTGTTGGAAAGGGCCTAACTGAATGGTTGGATATGCGAGTCATGGACAACTCGATTGCAAGAGCACTGGCCTCCACAATGCGATTTTCTGAGTAATGGCATCTAATCATTCGCTCTAACACCTTTCCACTGTTATCCTCTGTCTATGGGTTTCAAATCTGATCCTTTGCGAGTTTGAGTTGTATATTTTGTGCATTTTATGTGCATGCGAGAGAGAAGTGTTTGTATAGATATTCAGTGTTGGTGTTGAAAATGATTTTCAGTGGGTGATGTACATGTGTACTTGTGAACTGGTTTGATTTGATTTCTTGAATGGCAAAAAAGAAACAATCTCTGGCAATTCTTATGCATTTTCTTTTGTCTTGTTCACCTCTATCAAATAGAAAAGAGCAAGATTTGGATTGGTCATTTCACTGTCATTGTGCGTGCGTGCATGCGTGCGTGTGTGTGTGTCTGTGCCTGTGTGTGCATGTCTGAGAGAGAGAAATCTCATTAGTGTTTTGTGTTTTTGTGTGTGTGCACGCACTCCTAATTTTAAACGGATAAGAGATATTCCTCGACATCACTCTGCAATGGTGTTTTCTCAAGACTGTTTAAAACCAATCAAAATCTAAAGGTCAAAAACCCGCCGCAATCACCATGCTATCAACATTTGCACATTTTCCTCTCGCATTGTTGACGCCCCCCACCCCCCACCCCCCACCCCCCCTACACACACACACACACACCCCAGACATCTCTTCACACTACAACACTGTCCTCTGTCTACTAGATAAACATGCCCTGTCCACTGCCCGACTTCTCCACGATGGGGTGTCTGCTTCATGCTTTTCTCCTCAAATCCTTGTTACGTTGAGGACGAAAGTGTCGATTGGATTGCCGCTGGCGATCAGAATTGAAGAACCACAAGAAGACTTTCCATAAGCAACTAGACAAAGTTAACTCTCATCTAACATCAACAAAGCGATATCCACAAAGTGACTGTATTCTTATGTTGAATCTTCATTTGAACACACACACACACACACACACACACACACACACTTACTTCCTAGGTTATAAATAGCAACGGAAAAAGAGAGAGCAGCCCTCTTAAGGTAAATAAAAAACTTATTTTGAAATTTGCTTTTCCTTTTTTAAAACATTCTGACCCAGTGAAACTGATGCCCCCATCGGCCATCCCCGAGTTCAGCTCAATGGGACCCTGTTGCGGCGCTGCATCCACCTAGGCTATCGGGATCAGGATCACACATGCGCGCGCACGCTCGCACGCACGCACACACCACCATCCACCACCACCACCTCCATCAACAATAACCACAACCAACCAACCAAACTCTCCTTACAATACAACTATGCTCCATCTAAACTCTCCACCATTTTTTTTTTTTTTTTTTTTTTTTTTCCCGACGAAGTCCAAAACATTTGTGTTTAAAGGATCAAACACGTTTCCAACCCACCGTTCTTGATCCTCCATTCATTGACAAACTTCTCTTCTGCTTCAAACCCGCAGCTGAACCTGATACCATGAATATCTTGAATTTGAACTTGAACTTGACTTTAGAGCGTAGTAAGTCTCGCGGCTTTTCAGATGCCCTTGTCTTTCTTGTTTTCTTTTGATTTTTCTTCAGTATGGATTGCGCATTTTCATTTTTCGTGACAATGGTCACGCATCATATTTGAACTTTTTGTCCATAATACCTTTTTCTTTTTCCAGAAGGTCTTTAAATAGATTAATGTGTTGTTTTTTTTTTTGCAGTTTTTGCTACTTTTGATAATTTGTTCCAAATAGGAGCAATCCTGTTTGAAAAAGATTTTTTTCTAACAGTGCTGGAACTTGTTTTTATAAATATCTTTTGATAGGAATTTCTTGTTTCTTTCGTCTCTCACTAATGTGAAAATTTTTTCCTTTTCTGCATCATCTAAACCATTGAATATTTTATTTGTTTGTATTAGATCACCCCGTAGTCTTCTAAATTTCAATGATGGCAACTGTAGATTTCTTAACCGATCCTCGTACTTAAGTGGCTGATACTTTTTTATTAATCTTGTTGCTCTCCTTTGTACTTTCTCTATACTGATCGATTGTCGTTTTAGTAATGGGTGCTAGATAGTATTTCCATATTCCAAGTGGGGTCGAACCAGAGTCTTGTACAGTCGAGTGTGTCTTTGTCTCTATAGCTCAAGTATCTTTTGATAATACCTATCTTATTAGCTTTAGCGATGGCAATTCTAATATGTCTGTCGAATTTCAGTCTATAGTCAAAAGTCACCCCGAGGTCTTTCCCCTCCTCACTTTTCTCTAATGTTACAGATTCACTATCATTCTTTACGTTGTATTGTTAATTAGGGTTTTTATTTCCATAATGAACTACTTTACATTTACTTGCATTAAAGTAAAGGTTCCAGGTATTACTCAATCTATCAATCTATCCAAATCCCACTGTAATTCATCTTTATTATCGGTAGTATTATAGATTTTTGTATCATCCGCAAATATTTTACAATTGCTTTCAATCTCATCGGGTAAATCATTTATGAATGTGGTAAAAACAATATTGGACCCAGTATACTTCCCTGAGAATTCCGCTCTTCCTTCAAAATCCTGTGAACCCGATAGCATAATCTGCCTCTCTTTTTCCTTGTGCGTTTCTCAGCCGGTGTTTCAAGCACATGACGGAACCAGAAATCGGAGAATTTCCTGAAGGAAATGAATCAGTCCTGTGACGTCGATCCGTTACCAACACCGCCTGTCTTTTCGTAGTGTTGAAAATAAAATGAGGCAGGGAACAGTAAACAATAAACAAGTAGGGTAACTCTTGCTCCCAAACCTAACTAACACTGAGTAACTTTTATTCAATACTGGCACAGCCTTTTAAACTTGAATGAAGTCAGACAAATAAAAAAACGAACAATCTAATAGTAGGGGGAAAACGCACATACCAGGATCAGGACTTGCACGTTGTATTTGTATTTGTTTCTGTCCGTCTTTGTGTTTGTCTTTTGATCTCCCTTGCATCCTTGGGTGGATCCTCAGGCGTAGGCTCAAAGATTGACCCCTACATTTCATACTGTTCGCATAATGTCTTTAGTTTTTCAGCAACTTTTTTTTTCCTCCCCACACTTTTGTTTCATTTACTACCCTTCGCTGGTTGCTTTGGGGGTGCTGTTGGATTCTTTTTTGAACCCTTGGTGGTGAGAACACCACAGAGTTATGGTCTTGGTGTGTCTCTCTGTTTGACGCCAGGAGCACAGACACAATCCTAATCTCACCCTTAACAGTAACAGACACAATCAGCCATGTCTCCCTGATGGGTCCGATCCAGCGGACGAAAGGCCCAGGAGCAGGCAATACAAATGGATCTGCCTTTGAGAGGGATTGCGATGGTTCCCTCATGCAGCTAATGAAGAGTTTCCATATTTATACCGCTCAAAACAATTTAAGAGCCAGTTGAAAACATTCACACACACAATTCAACCGAAAAACCAAATAACTTCTTCAAACAATTAATTGAAAATTCATCTATGGAACGATACAATGACATCAGAAATAAACGAATAACAAACAGCTGCTCTTAAACAACTTCATGGGCTTAATTGATGAACACCTTCCTATCAGAACAGTTAAATCAAATGACAATGTCAATACTCAGTATGGCCGCCATTAGCGTGGATACAGGCTTAGACATCTCTATCTCAATAGACTCCACAAGCCTCCTGAGAGTCAGCTGGGGATGCTGTTCCACTCTGCTGCAAGAAGTCGAAGAGCTGGCCCAGGCTCACTGCTGGAGGGTGGTTCTCGTGAAGCAGGCGCGCCCCAGGACGTCCCAGGCGTGCTCGATTGGGTTAAGGTCGGGCGAGGACGCTGGTCAGTGGAGACGGTTGACCTGCTGCCCCTCCAAGAAGACGTTCACCACCCTGGCACGGTGGGGACGGGTGTTGTCGTCCTGGCGTCAGGACCAGAGGCAGAAGAATGTGTTGTCCCTGAACCCCACACCAGTTAGGCTGCCTTCAACTCGGTACAGGGGGGTTCTGAAGTTCCTTCCTCTGCCACCCCACACCATGATAGACCTCCGCCATACCGGTCCCGTTCGATTACGCTGGCTTCTTGGTAGCGTTCCCCCATCCGCCTCCAGACACGTATGCCGAGCAAAACGCGACTCGTCAGAAAAAACATCACCCGGTGTAACGAAAAGTTTTAACTCCCCGAATGGTTTTAACTCCCAGGGAGTTAAATTGTGTTTATTTGTAAATTTTAACTCCCTGGGAGTTAAACTAGAATATAAAAAACTAACCCCCTCTGTGTTTCAGTTTGACTCCAGGGGAGTTATTCTGACATACCGCCAGAATGACTCCCGCCCCCCACCCCACCAAGCACTCCCCGCACCTCGCTGCCACCCATGCATCTTATATATATATATATATATATATATATATATATATATATATATTCGAAATGTGTGTGTGTGTGTGTGTGTGTGTGTGTGTGTGTGTGTTCTTACACTAACTTGCCAGATCAAGACTTGTCAGGTAGAATTGTTTCCTCCGATATTATTGGTTTCTGTGAATTAGTCACGTGTCCTGAATTTTTTACTGAAAAATGTGCGTTTTTCTGATTGGCTGGCCGACTTTCATTTTTTAGCTTGGCACACGCACACCACCACACCTGTGACGAGTCACTTGACAACTTCATCAGATCGGTCCCAAGCAGCCACCCTCTTGTACAAATTGTACAAAAACTGCCCCCCCCCCCCCCCCCCCCCCCCCCCCCCCCCCCCCCCCCCCTTCTCTATCCCAAGTGTCTATCATGTGTCTCACACACAAATTTCTAATCTATGCCAACCCTTTTTCTCCTTCCTTCTCCCAGATGTAGCGAGTCAATACAAGCAATTTTACGTCACGTCGCGACTACTCGTCATTCTTCCCCACCTTCCTTTCCTTACCCTCCCCCCCCCCCCCCCCCCCCCCCTCACTCCCTAATTTGGCGGCATGACACAATGAAAAATTGAAAAATTTTCCATTTCTACACCATTTGAGTGTAATGGCCCACACTTATGGGTAACTGTTTGATAGTCGCATAAATTCCATGAGAGAGAGAGAGAGAGAGAGAGAGAGAGAGAGAGAGAGAGAGAGACTGAAGGTACAGTATTTCTACCAAAGGCATCAAACTATTAATTCATGTATATACAAACTTTACATACAGATTATATACAAAAAGGCATAGTAAAATATCAAGGACATGCATAGATGAGCACATGAATATGTACACGGATATTTTCCTTTCCCTATGATGATGATATCATGAACATTAAATCCCCTTCTCCATTCTCTTACCGAAAGACACCTGGGAATAGGTGGGTGGGGAGTCATCTTAGTCATGATCAGATAACTCCCCCTCTGTTACAAAGTAACTCCCTGGGAGTCAGAAAACACGTGTACACATTAACTCCCAGGGGAGTTATTCTGAACTGAAAAACTGACTCCCCTTAGTGGGCAGGGATTAAACTTTTACACGCCTGGATTAACTCCCAGGAGTTAATCTGTATTAACTCCCAGGGGGTCATTCTGTTACAGGGTGGGAGTTAAGTCTGATATATGTACAAAATGACTCCCCCCTTAATGTTTCAAGAATTTGTTGAGACTTGTACAAAAAAGATTTAAGAACATTTTGAAGTTTTACTGAGTGGAGTTATTTTGGCACAGGGTGGGAGTCATTCTAGTTTAACTCCCGGGGAGTTACAATTTATATAAGAACAGTTTTAACTCCCTGGGAGTTAAACCATTTGGGGCGTTAAAACTTTTTATTACACCGGGCCCAATGCTGCCTCGTCCAGCCACATGATCCCGGCACCAGGTCAGTCGCGCCCTACAGTGAGCCGCCGTCAGCACAGGTCAAACAGCTGGTCGTCTTGCCCGGAGGTTAACCTCTCTTTGGTTCCGAACAGTTTGGTTGGAAATGTTGACGTGCGCTGCAGCACGCAGTTGTCGCCTGAGATTGTTTGCAGTGGCAGTTCTTTGTCTCAGCGCCGTCAGAACCAGCAGTCTGTCCTGCTGTCTGGGTGTGGACCTAGGCTGGCCAGACCGTCTTCGTTCAGCAGTACTATCGGTGGCGTTGAAACCGTCACGAAGTCTTTGGATGACAGCATGATGCACTTGAAGGCAACGACCAACTTCTCTGACGCCTTCACCTTCTTGAAGCCAAGCAACAGTCCTTCCCAGGTGAGTGTCATTGAATCTCTTGGTAGCATGTAACCCCCCCCCCCCCCCCCCCCCCCCCCCCCCCCCCCCCCCCCCCCCCCCCCCCCCCCCCCCCCCCCCCCCCAGCGGCTTTTTTTTTATATCCACTGGTCAGCAAAACTGGTTGCCATGTGTTCAGTAAAGGCACGACTTGCACGTGCAATGCGGTTTGCAGTCAGCCCAGCAGCTATGCGCTCGCAAACAGCGACCCTGTTTTCGTGATTTAGTGTTTTTTTTTGTGAACTCGTTCAACCCACTAGACTTAGATTCAACTGAACACATGCCCAAACCAGTTTTGCATCGAAGCACTTGTCACACTTTTCAGCGCAAAAACTGGACAAAAGCTTTGAATTCTATACACTACGATGCGTTATCTAAACCATATGAAAAATGCAGGTGGCTCTTAAATTGTGTTGAGCAGTATATAATATATTCTCTTAATTTCATGATACCATTTTCTTCATCTACACCCCCCCCCCCCCACCTTAAGTTCAAATCTTTGCCAAGTCATTACTGTGATGACGGAGAGATCGTTCGTCTGCGCTTGTTTTTACCACACTATTAGATTGTTCGTGTATTTGCCTGACTTTATTCAAGTTTAAAAGGCTGTGCCAGTCTTGAATAAAAGTTACTATGTGTTATGTTTTCTTATGAGAGCAAGAGTTACCCTACTTGTTTATTTTTCGCAGTGTGTTTAACAGCTTCTTCTTCCAGCCATTTTTTAAAATCATCAAATATATTCTCGGGAATGTTTCCCTCCAATTCCAAAACTGCGGTTGCGACCGCTCTCCATACAGTTGTTAGTTAACTCGTTGCCATGTAGTCCGCCCAACAGCTCATCTGCGCGCGGTTTAAAACATATCGGCATGGAAACATATCTATTTCGACTAGCAAAGTCCCGTAGCTTTTTGTGTTGGGTGGGAGGCGAATAGCCTGTGAAGGAGTGTTGTGTAATGGTGGGGGGGTGGAGGGAAGGAAGTAGTGTGGATGCGCGTTTGATTGTGACGTCTGTAAATGATGATTGTATAGAACACTGAGTTGCCAGTGCACGACACTGCGCTTTTAGAAGCATTCTAATTGTTGTTAGTAGTAGTTAGTATTAGAGCTCATCAGCTGTGAAAGCAATGGCATTTTGAAGCATTGAACAACACACCTCTAACGGTGTTACCAAGCATTTGTCCTCTGTGTGGTTATGCAGATAAGAGTTCGGGGTAATAGAGTTTGAACAGATGAAAATCGCCCTGGCTCTGTGAAAAAAAAAAAGTTTTTGAGTGCGAAAAAGACGATTTTCTCCTAGAATTTGGGGTCAGTAAATTAGTTCAATGCCATATGTCACACACACACACACACACACACACACACACACACACGGCAGAATGATGCATGACGTGTGGACTCCCCTGTTTCAACGCTATTGGTAGGGCACGAGGATTTTGGAGTGAAAAGTCCAGCAGACGACAGGAAAATGAAGGGTCATGTGGATCGTGCTTACATAGAAAAAGAAACGGGCATGACATCTGCCTCAGAATAAGGTATGGCATGGGTCAAGTGCTGGTCTGTGCCATGAATATGCTTTGGTACTGGCTGACTTCTGGGGAAAAGCCAGGTGCAGCTTTGAGTGTAACAGAGAATATATAGCGTTTGAGGCTTAAACTGTAACCGTGGACTCGGACCTGATAAATTATGGATCAGGGCTCGCAACTCTGATCAAGAACAACCTTTCTGAAGTGAGGACACAAAATGAAACATATAGCTGATTATGGGGAACTTCAAAGGATACGCCAGTTGAAACTGTACGTTACCTGTGTGTCCTATGCAGGTTAGACACGAACTAGGACAGGTGAAAGCATACTTCCGAGCGCTCAGTCATCCCCAAATGTATGAGACATGCAGCAGATATTGAAAAGATGCAGCTTATTTGTCAATTACAAGAACTGAAGCAAACCTATCATTAAACAATTATCAGAACTGCAACAAAAGGAATGGGGAAATATTGCGACCACTCGTACCAGACAGCCATAGCGCCAAAGCTTAGAAAACCCCGTCTTGTCGAGAATGGTTTTTGGGGGTAAAACCAACAAAAATCCAGGTGCAGATGGGAAGAGAGTCAGCGAAATAGAAGGCATCGTGATACACACGGATGGCTCAGTCACCACTGGTTAACTCTGGCTGAGGATACACAATGTAGAGTTATGAATGAACTACTCAGGAAGAGTATGCCACATACAACTCCACGGCCTGTAATAGAGGAGCAGTGACGCAAGCACTGCTCTTGCATTCGTTCAAGCTTCAACACTAACAAGCCGTGATACAGACAGACTCGATGAACCTTCTTTAACGACAGAAAGTAGAACGGAAAGTGCAAGCTGACATGAAAATGTGCAGCCCTCAGTCTGAGAGAGAGAGAGAGAGAGAGAGAGAGAGAGAGAGAGAGAGAGAGAGAGAGAGAGAAACATCATTCGAAGTAACAGCTGAACTTGCTGCCACAAGTGCCGCCATAAATCACATTACAGATCCCACAGTGGATTCATGTCAAATATTTGTGAAGATTCAAAAGTTTGCATTTCGTACCATTCCATCCACAAGTCTTTAAAGAAAAGCGACTTGAAATGACAATTGAAATAAAAAACATAGTATTTCAAATGTCTTAAACAAAATTTAATGGAAACACTGCCGTGCACGTGGTGGCATCAAGGGAACGAGCGGGCGAATACACTGCCTGGCACGGGAATTGTAACACGTGAATTGCAACAGACAGATCGGACTCCACAAGAAACTCATCATCACAACAATAAAGGTCGTGGCCACCATACCGTAGGTCTACTCGCAGAATTGAATATGAAGAGAGAAGTGGCCGCAAATTTATACCAAAAGCAAGTGCGAGAATTACCAACCTGCACAATATTGGCATAATCTCTAGATCAACGTAGTGGAAAAATTTCTGAAAAATGGCGCAGACTCATTGGTTTATCCAGTGGCAAGTGCAGGTAACTGAACGCAGATCAATAAGCAGTGTAAATTCTCAAAGAATTGCATCTCATTTCCATGACTCGAGTTTTTCTTTCTGAATCCGCTGTGAGGGTGCATGTATTTCATAAACACTGGGAAATGGAACACATAAGCGCGCGCAGGAGCCTGATCTTGTGTTTCATGAAGGTGCTGTTGCTCTTTCTTATAGACCTTTAATCTAGACAGTGCTGTATTGTCTTCCTGCCCTTCAGGATTTCTGGCGTGGTTTCCTAATTGCTGAAGATGGATTCCATTTAAGTGAAGTGTTGATCAGTTTCTAGCTCCTGTCTATGCACAGTTACATCAGTATTTATGATGGCGTTGTGGCTGGCCATCAAACCTGGTCTTTTTGGCACTGATTCAACGCCGTATCTTGTTGAAGTTTCATCCACTTTTTTTTTTTTTAAATCAAGCTCTGCGAGTTCACGTTCACTGCCTGCCAGTCCATTGATGTAATCTGCAAATCGAAGGGTCGTAATGGTTCTTCTCTCAGTGCAGGGTCGTAATGGTTCTTTCAGTGCAGGGTCGTAATGGTTGTTCTTTCAGTGCAGTTTGCTCTAGCATGATCTTCAAGTGCATCAGTCATGATGCGTTCCAGGAATATGTTAACAAGTATAGAAGATATAAGGCGGCCCTGATGAACTCCAACTGAAATATGGAACCGTTCTCCATTAGCCCCCTGTATGGGCACTGCACTAGTCATGCTAGAGAACAATGGCTGGATGATGTTGATCAGCTTTTATCCGGTCTCAAATGTCTTCATCGTGGCGCACAGCGCTCCCTACCAGACCCTATCAAACGCCCCCCGAAAGTCTATGACGTGGTAGACCTCCCTTTGGTAATGGAGATGATTTTCGGAACGTGGAAGATCTGTTCGAATTTACTTGGGTGAATCCTGGCTGTTCTTCAGCTATGATGGTGTCTGCTTGTGGTGGCTGCTGTCTCTTCAGAAGTATTCTGAACAGTATTTTCCTGCTGTGGGTGATCAAACGTATTGTGCGACGATTCTGGCTGTGTTGGAGTTTCCTCTCTTGGAAAGCGTGACAATTAGTTATTGAGCCTATGGCGTTAGCCACTTCTTTGTGTGCCAGATTTTGTTGCAGAGGGCAGTTACTGCTTCTCCGCCATGTTTCAAGAATTCTGTTGTCGATGCCACCGTTTTTCCACATCTCAGCGAAATTACCTACCTCAGCTGCGAGTTCATTGTGATGAAAAATCATCCTCATTTGATGAATCCTGTACTCTCAGCACATCAGATCTGCTTAGGTGTGTTTGCTGTTCAGTATTGCTCTGAACTCATCTCTCTCTCTCTCTCTCTCTCTCTCTCTCTCTCTCTCTCTCTCTCGTCGGGACAGTGAACTGCGGTAATATTGTCAGGACGCTTTGTTTTGACCTCTGACAATCATTTCTGCTTGTGACGGACAGGGAAAGAACTGTACCCCCAGATTCTGCAGACAGGTGTCTGATCAGCCATGCCGTCTACTGCCATCGACTTCCGATGTGTCTGTGGCCGCTTTCTACCCGTCTTCATCGGGTTTATGACAAGAAGGGCTAAAGAAAAGGCTGCTGTCCGCATCGCCATTGTCACACTTCGACACCGAGGGGACGGTGTTACCTTTGGACTGCTCCTGTCGTATTTGTTCTGGGGCAGTTTGCTTCTTCGGTGTGGCGACATCGAATCAAACCGGGACCCACCAACCTTCCTCCCAGCAGAGACTCCACACGCCAGACACGACTTCATAGTGGAAGTACCTTACGGAGAGTCAGTCTGGAGAGATCAACGGACTCGCACACTTCTGGGCCTTCGTCTGCTAACACGGAACCTACAATCCGTGATCTCATGGCCACCTTGAACATGAGAAGTGACCAGACGGACGCTAAGCTGGACGCGGTGAAGCAGGAAGTCCACAGTCTCCGGGAGGACCACGCGCAACTCTCCACGCTGAGCTGAGGGAGCTGAGGGAGGAGGTGACAGAGCTGAACAGAGAAAATGGGGAGCTGCAGAAGACAACAACGACCTACGTCAGAAGCTGGACGACTGCGAGAAACGGATCGATGATCTGGAGGGTCGTTCCAAGCGGAGCAACTTGATCTTCTACGGACTACCCAGGGGGACGGGGAGACCAGTGCAGACTGCGAGGGCCTGGTGCGGGATTTGCTGACGGACAAGCTGGACCTGACGGATGACGTGGAGTTCGACCGTGTCCACCGGATCAGTTCCCGACCCGACTCCCGGTGATTGCTCGCTGCGCCTTTTATAAACAGAAGGTGAATATTCTAAAAGCTAAAGGTAAACTGAAAGGCTCTGAGGTCTATATCGGGGAGGACTTTTCAAAAGGGGTCAGGGACATCCGACGAAGGCTGACTCCGCATTTAAAAAGGGCAAGGCAAGAGGGGAAACGAGCCACGATTGTGTTCAACTATTTATTAATTGACGGCAAAAAGTTCTCTGTTGACGCTTGTGACAGACTCGTAGACTTCAAATAGGAAACCGGCCAGCCCAGTTTTCTTGAAGAAGTTTTTGTTTGTGAGGGGAACTATCCTAAAAGAGACACCGGTGTCATCGCCCAGTGTGATCCGGAATGAACGTGAGCATGCACGGGATTTGAATGTGGATGACAGCGAGTGTGTTGAATGGGCTGACGAGAACTCTCGGTATGTTTCAACTTTGGAATGTGTGTCAAGTTCCGTACATGATTTTGGTGAACACAGGCGCTGGGAAAATGTAGTTAGCAACGAAAGTAACAAAACCAGATCATTATCTTTACTTCATTGGAATGTTAATGGATTGCTTTCAAAATTACAAAACTATGATTTTGTCTCATTTCTTCAGTCGTTTGATTTCATTTTTTTTTAGTTGAAACGTTTATTGATGAACTTAAATCAACTGCATTTTCTGGATATAAAATGTTTTCTTTACCTGCAATAAAATTAACAGCTAAAGGGAGAAGATCAGGTGGAATCTTATGTCTCGTTAGAAATACATTTGTGTCACATGTCAGAGAGGTTGAAATAAAATCAGATATGTTTGGTGCATTAATCATCAGTAAAACATTGTTTTGATGTAGACAAAGATATATTGTATGTGTATTCATACGTACCTCCAGAAGGTTCTCCTTATTATGCATGTTTTGACTCCGAGAATGGCATTGCATTGTTGGAAGATTATTTGTCCAGTTGTTTATTAGTCGTTGAAGATGTATATATATTGTTGTGCGGGGATTTAAATAGTCGTACAGGTAGTGTTTCACATCATTGTCAAGGAGTTTCCGATATTTTGAATTTTCAACATGCAAGTCATCCATTGAGTGTCAATCGATTTTCAGAAGACTCTGTATTGAATAATTATGGCAAACAGTTGTTGAATATGTGTACTGCATTTGATTTGTGCATTCTTAACGGTATGTGTTATGGCGACCAACAAGGTTGCTACACGTACATTTCAGATACCGGATGCAGCGTGAACGATTACTTTGTTATGTCATGTGAATTGTATGCATTGTTGTGTGATTCATGCGAGTTACGAATATCTGAGAGAGTTGACTCTGATCATATGCCTGTGGAACTTCATTTGAGTTTTTATAGTGACAATGTCATGTCGGAGAGAAATTCTTCTGTCACAGTTTTTACGTTGGAAAAATACGTATGGAATGAAGATTATGCTGATGTGTTCATGAACAACATTGTTTCGCAACAGATTCATGAGAAAATTAACTATGCCGTCGGTCTAATTGATGTCAATATAAATGAAGCCTTGAATGTTTTCAATACATGTATTAAAGATGCTGCAGAGTGTATGAAAAAAGAAATAAGAATTAATAATGATTTAAAGACCAAAGACTGGTTTGATTCTGAATGTCATCGAAATAAAAGAAAAGTTCGTAATTTACTTAAGAAATTTAAACGTACACAACACGACAAAGATCGTGATAGTTACTGTAGGGCGAGAAGAGAGTATAAACATTTGCAAAGGATAAAGCGGAAGCAGTTTAACAACACATTACTGACTGAACTGATCGCATCTATATAGAGAATCAAAAAGAATTTTGGAAGAACGTACATCGGGTTTCATTAAAAGAAGACAACCAGCGAACAGTATTAGTATGGAAACCTGGTATGAACATTTTACGACACTTCTAACTAAAGATTTAGAGCATAATAGTGAATTTCAGTGGAATCAAGGAGAAGGGGGAAATGATTACTTAAATCGTCCAATATCCAAAGAGGAGGTAGTAATTGCATTAAGAAAAGTTAAAAACCGTAAGGCTGCTGGGCCAGATGGTATAATTGGGAACTGCTGAAGTATGCATGTAAAACAGATGATGTATTTTGAACTTCTTTGTTACCTTCTTTAATTCTTTATTCAACAAGGGAATTATCCTGAATGTTGGACTGAATGTATTGTTCTACCACTGTAAAAAAAAGGCGACGTGAATAATCCTAACAATTATAGAGGAATTTCTTTAAGTGACACGAGCAGCAAATTGTACAGTACTATCATCAATCATAGGCTGCAGGGATGGATTGAAGATAATAATATAACTGGCGAATATCAGGCAGGATTTAAACGCAACTATTCAACTGTTGATCATATGTTTACTTTGATGGCCTGTGTGCAAAAACAGTTTTCTTTAAATCGTAAATTATATGTAGCTTTTATAGACTTTGAAAAGGCATTCGATTCAGTGAATAGAACTCTTCTCTGGCCTATTCTGTTAAAAGCTGGCGTTCATGGTAAGCTGCTTAAGTGTATAATAAGCATGTATTCCTGTGTAAAAGCTAAAGTTCGGTGTGGGGGTAACATGACTGATTATATTCAATGTACCTCAGGTGTAAAACAAGGGGATGTATGTAGTCCTGTTTTGTTCTCTCTTTTCATTAACGAATTGACTCAGAAGTTGTTAAAACTGGAAAACATGGTGCACAATTTACCTGTGATATTCTTGAATTGTTTATACTTCTTTTGGCTGACGATGTTGTTTTTGATCTCTGAAACTGTTATAGGCTTGCAAACTCAACTAAATAGTCTGTTCCGATCTGCAACTTCACTCCAGCTAAAAGTCAACATGTCAAAAAGCAACATTATCGTGTTTAGAAAGGGTGGGTATTTAGGAATTAGAGAAAAGTGGACTTACAATGGAGTGATGATGCCTGTAGTTAACGTGTATAAATATTTGGGAATATATTTTTCAACAAAGTTAAGCTTCACTTTTGCATGTAAAGATCTTGCAAGTAGAGCCAAGCGGGCATTACTCTGCATTATGCAACAGCTATCAAAATTAGAAAACACATCTTTAAAACAATATTCATGAAATTGTTTGACTCTCAGGTACAGCCTATCGCACTATATGGAGCTGAACTTTGGGGACTTTATGATGATTCTGCTGCTTACTGTGAAAATGTTCATTTATTTGCGCTGAAGAAGTTTTTACGAGTGAGCATGCGAACACCTAACGATTTAATCTATGGCGAAAAACAGATATCCGATATATTTGAATTCTGCTATCAGTGTATACGCTATTGGCTAAAAATAACACAAATGGACATCTCAAGGTTGCCAAGGAAAGCATATAATATGTTATATGATTTGGATGCGAGAGGAAGAGTAAACTGGGTTTCAAATGTGAGGGTTAGATTATATGAACTTGGTTTTGGTTTTTGTGTGGTTACAACAGGGTGTCGGAAATATGAATGATTTCTTCGGATTTTTCGGAATAGACTTATCGATTGTAGATGGCAAGAATGGTCATGGCATATTCAGAAAGCGATCGTTTTGCTTTTTACAGACAGTTCAGAAGTATACATTGTGTTCCATCATATCTATCAATTAAAAGACAATCATTTAAGGTATATTATGACAAAGTTCAGATTAGGTATTTCTGAACTTTTTGTTCATTATTATCGTTACAGGAAGCATAGCAAATGTGATCTTCTCTGTCCGTTGTGTAAAAATGCCGAAGAAAATGAGGTTCACTTTGTGTTCTGCTGTCCTGTTTTTGAATGATCTGAGGAATCAATTAATTGATCAAAAATATTCTAAGCATCCTTCTGTATTTCGACTCTCATTACTCATGGCATCCACAACGAAGCCACCATAAAACGTTTTGCTGTTTTCTTGTACAAGGCGTTTAAGATTAGAAGTATAGTATGCAGTTAAGAATTAATTGTTGTGTACTGTTTGATATTCAGTTAGTCGATTACCTGTTCTCTCTCTCTCTCTCTCTCTCTCTCTCTCTCTCTCTCTCTCTCTCTCTCTCTAACTGTTAATGGATGAACTTTTTAATGTTGTGAAGATATGTGTGTTTGTTAAAAGTTTTGTAAGTCTTAGTCGCTAGTCATGTTTAGTCCCTTAACGGGGCAAGGGCCGGATGAAAGAAAGCATGTGTTTGCTTGTCTGTTACCCTTGGAAATAAAGATTATCATCATCATCATCATCATCATCATCATCATCATCTCTCTCTCTCTCTCTCTCTCTCTCTCTCTCTCTCTCTCTCTCTCTCTCTCTCTAGCGTTAGATTAGATTACCATGTTGCTATATTGAATTGTCAGTATGAATGATATGTGCTGAAATAATGTATGCATGAGAAGGACAGATTGTAAGACTAGGCTTTGGCCTAAAACCTCCATCCTTGTGTATTAAAGATCAATCAATCAATTAATCTCTCTCTCTCTCTCTCTCTCTCTCTCTCTCTCTCTCTCTCTCTCTCTCTCTCTCTCTCTCTTGTTGTTAATTCCGATCCTTTGAGATAAAATTCTAGACAAATTCTAGGGAGATTAAGCATAGACAGTGTCTGAATATCCATCAGTTTTGAGATGAAGACGAATTTCGGTTAGCCGTCAGGAGGGTACAGATATATCCTTGATATGAATCTCGATAAGCCCTTTGAGGTTAATGTATATGGACGAAATCCTCTCCTTTGAGAGAAATACTTCGTAACACAGCTCAGGAAATCAAAGATATCTATCTATCTATCGATCTGTCTAACTATATATGTCTATCTGCCTGCCTGCTTAACTCCCTCCCTCTCTCCCTCCCATCCCTGCTCCCTTCCTTTCTCCCTCCCTCCCTCCCTCCCTACGAATTCCAATCCGATGAGTGGAACCTCAATAAGGCTTTTCAGACAAAGACGAATTTCGATCATTTGCGGTAAAAAAAAAAAAATAGAGAGACAAATCTCTTAAGTCCTTTGAGACGAAAGAAACGCAGACGAATTCTATCCTTTGAGATGAATCACACAGAGACGAATCTGAAATCTCTGAGTTAGAGAACCAACGACACATCACGCAAGGCAGGGTTCAGCATCGACGCACTAACCACACTGGTCCCGTAGGCCACTTACCCGGTCGATGAAGGTGTCTGTGCTAAGCACGGGATCGTATCGAGCAGGACCAGGTGTGTTCAGTCCGATGACAGAAGAACTTTGACAAACTTCGATTGCCGCTAACAGGTGGCTCAGATCTCTCTCTCTCTCTCTCTCTCTCTCTCTCTCTCTCTCTCTCTCTCTCTCTCTCTCTCTCTCTCTCTCTCATGTATGCATGATAAGGATACATTGAAGACTAGGCTTTGGCCCCAAAATCTTCATCCTTGCGTATTAAAGATCAATCGATCAATCAATCAATCAATCAATCAATCAATCAATCTCCCTCTCTCTCTCCCTCCCTCCCTCCCTCTCCCTCACTCTCTCTCTCTCAGGAGAGAGAGAGAGAGTGGAAGGGGAATAATTCTTGTTTGTTACCGTCGTTTTGCCTAATGGAATGCAAAGTAGGGCTGTTCCTCATGGCACTATGTACTTGCATGACACCTGCCAGGCCACTGAGACAGCCCCCAAACATTCGTATACCCATTACAGATTGCAGCAAAAAGTGGCCGTTATTTACCGGCAATGTCAAGCATCTATATTACTTTCACAGTACAGAACACTGTCTACGCAGCTAACCCATTCATACAGTTTCCAATGATAGTTAACAAAACATGGAAAAAAAAAGGAAGAAAGAAAACGGAGAATGATAACGAAAGTGAATAACAGAACAGGAAGTTGACGGCAAGACGCACAGAATGCAGAATCAGACGGACAGAG
>JADBJO010001031.1:405631-418131 GCA_016801955.1 Conus betulinus
CCGTCCCGAAATTGTTGTCAGTAAATGCTTCATCGGCAGCACTGTCCACACTACACTGTAGACAGAGAACGCTGTAGACACTGCACTGTAGACAGAGAACGCTGTCAACACTACACTGTAGACAGAGAACGCTGTAAACACTGCACTGTAGACAGAGAACACTGTCCACACTATACTGTAGACAGAACGCTGTCCGCATTGCACTGTAGACAGAGAACGCTGTCCACACTACACTGTAGACAGAGAACGCTGTAAACACTGCACTGTAGACAGAGAACACTGTCCACACTACACTGTAGACAGAACGCTGTAAACACTGCACTGTAGACAGAGAACGCTGTCCACACTACACTGTAGACAGAGAACGCTGTAAAACTGCACTGTAGACAGAGAACGCTGTCCACACTACACTGTAGACAGAGAACGCTGTAAACACTGCACTGTAGACAGAGAACGCTGTCCACACTACACTGTAGACAGAGAACGCTGTAAACACTACACTGTAGACAGAGAACACTGTCCACACTACACTGTAGACAGAGAACGCTGTCCGCATTGCACTGTAGACAGAGAACACTGTCCACACTACAGTGTAGACAGAGAACGTTGTCCACACTACACTGTAGACAGAGAACGCTGTAGACACACTACACTGTAGACAGAGAACGCTGTCCACACTGCACTGTAGACAAAGAACGCTGTCCACATTGCACTGTAGACAGAGAACGCTGTCCACACTACACTGTAGACAAAGAACGCGCGAGTTCCTCGATGTATCCGTCAGCTCTGGGCTTGGATTGTCCGTCTGCTGCACTCTCGTCTGAAAAGCTCAAGGGGATGTGATGCACCTCAGTGAACTCATTCCTCTTTGGTGTTTTTGCCGTTTTCATTTTGAATATTCTGGAGGCCGGAATAGCTTAGCTGATAGAGCGCCGGACTCGTAATCTTGGTGATCCTGGGGTTGCGGGTTCGAATCTCAGCCGGACCGTTTCGGTACAGGGGATTTTTTTCCCTCGGAGTTAACATTGGTTCCGACTCCATTTCCCATACAGTCCTTCGAATGAGACTATAAACATCTTGCACATACGTAAAATCCCATCACCAACTTTCAGAAGAGAAGGCCAGTTTGGCCGTTGGTATGGATGACACGTTACACATAGCATGCACCCTGCGTAAGAAATGGAAAGAATGAAGGAAGTAAGGAAACTGAGTGAACGATATTGAACGATACTGACTGGATGACACGGGAAACGACTGAATGAAGCGCCAGCTGGCAGCTCTTCAGTCGACACTACCCAGGTAGGCAGCCCGTTGTGAAAACGAGTGTGAATTGTAAAGCGCTTAGAGCTTGGTCTTTAGCCGAGAATAGGCGCTATATAAATATTCATATAATAATAATAATAATAATGTTTGTCCCTTTTGCTGCACAGCATTGCATCATCATCAGAATGACTAAAACAGCGTGTATAATCCACAAAGAGATGGGGGGAAAAAAAACTTTGCATCCACTTGCTCCGAGAAAACATAGCTTCCCTTTTCGGTTTCTGGTCCGCCAGCTGTGCGGTGTGCTTAGGAATGAAAGTTCACGGGTGGGTCTTTTTTTTTTTGTTTTTGTTTTTTTTTCTCTTTTGCTTTGTTTAATAATCGAACGCCAATATCATTTTGCCTATTTTCACCGTATTAAGTATGTTCATTTCAGTCAGCATTATCATTATCAGTAACTATAAAAAAAGAACCAACGGTGCAGACATGCAGTGGTTATGGGAATTTATGTATGACTGAAAACAATTAGGAGTCTACACTGGCACGCACACACACACACACACACACACACACACACACACACACACACACACACACACACACACACACACGTACACACACACACTCTGTCTCTGTCTCACACACACACACACACACACACACACACACACACACACACACACAGCCTAGTATACATATCTTTAGTTCATGTCCAGGCCTTGACCCATGAGGTCAAACAACAATCACGCGTCTGACTAAACAGGACCGCATAAAATCATCGTGATCTGGCATGGCTGTTCACAACTGGCCACAAACGATGACCCGGCCGGGCCCATTTTGCTGGCTACTACTACTACCCCCCCCCCCCCCCCCCCCCCCCACCCCACTCCAAACACCACCCCGTGCCCCCCCCCCCCCCCCCTCCATCTCTACTATTGAACTCTCACTATCTTTGTCTCACACTTTTTTTCCCCTTTTTTTTCTTACCGAAAGGTCAGTTACACTAGTTTTGTTGCAATTTGTGTTAATTTTGCAGAAGTTGTTCATTACCACAAATAGTTTACAGATTCTTGTACTTTGAAGTTGTTTATGATTGCAACTAGTTTTCGTGTTCTTGTACTTTGAGGTTGTTTATTATTTCAAAGAGTTTACTGAATCTTGCACTTAAAAGGTTGTTTATATTTTTGATTTATTTAGTTTTTATCATGATTCTGATTCTTGTGTTTGAAGTTGTTTACCATTACAAATAGTTTTACTGATTCTTGTAGTTTGAAGTTGTTTATCATTACAAATAGAGGAGGTGTGTGTGTGTGTGTGTGTGTGTGTGTGTGTGTGTGTGTGTGTGTGTGTGTGTGTGTGTGTGTGTGTGTGTGTGTGTTGGAGCAATGACAAGGCTGTGGAGAAGGGGATACAACGATGTCAGGTGTATGGTGGCTGGAAACACGGGGCAGATGGGGAGAAAGGACGACACGCCCGCTTCAGTTTGCTGCGCTGGGGACAAGGGTAGAGAGAATTGCGCATACGTTCATGCTCTACACACACACACACACACACACACACGCACACGCACACACACACACACGCACGTACATGCACGCACACACATACACACTATTCACTCACCTTACTCTCTCTCCCTCAACACACACACACACACACACACACACACACACACACACGCACGCACGCACGCACGCACACACACACACACACACACACACACACACACACACACACACACACACACACTCCACATCTCTCTCTCTCTCTCTCTCTCTCTCTCTCTCTCTCTCTCTCTCTCTCTCTCTCTCTCTCTCTCTCTCTCTCTCTCTCTTGTGACGAGGGGCGAGGATGGAATTGTTTGCAGAGAACAGGGGATAGAGAGAGTAAAGGGGAATTGTGTGCGAATCTGGAGGGCGCAAAAATGTGTGCTGTACGCCCCCTTCCGGAACAGATGCTTGGTTTTAATATTGATTTACTATCATGTTGATTTCTATGTGTGATTATTATGTGTTCTGTATTTCTATCTTTTTCAGATCATGCTATCCGATAGATGTAATGTTTGACAATGCAAATGTATGTATGTGCGCATTGTGTTATATTTGAATTGTAATGTTATTATTTTCAATCATTATCATTCGTTACTATTGTTATTGCTATTATTATTGGGTATTTGTCATCATTATCACTGGGTGTGTAGAGTGCTTGGAATAGATTGTGTGACAGGTGGGTGTTTGGTTAATGGTTGGGGGTGTGTGGAGGGTGGTTTTTTTGTGTTTGAAATGCTTCTTTTTTCATTTTTGAGGGCAAGATGCAAACAAGCCTGCCATGTGCTTATTTCTTTTCCCTCATTAAACAAATTTCGTTCGTTCTCTCTCTCTCTCTCTCTCTCTCTCTCTCTCTCTCTCTCTCTCTCTCTCTCTCTCTCTCTCACACACACACACACACACACACACACACACACACACACACACACACTCACTCATCCTCTGTCTGTCTGTCAAGTCTGTCTGTCTGTCTCTCGCTCCCCGAACAAACAGACACAATAGAACAAGTAGAATTAAGGCTGGAAAAAGTCCAGGAGACAGTGAAACTCTCATTGCCTAGATACTATTCTTAGCGCCCCTTTCTCTACTCCCAGATCAACACATCCACGCCCAAAAGTTTCTCTCTGTCTGTCTCTCTCTCTGTCTGTCTGTCTGTCTGTCTGTCTGTCTGTCTGTCTGTCTGTCTCTCTCTCTCTCTCTCTCTCTCTCTCTCTCTCTGCCCGCACACACACACAAACAGACGCAAGAGAAGAATCAAGGCCGGAGAGAGTTTAGAGGACGCTGAACCCCTCAATGTCCATAGCACACTGTTCTCGGCTCCCCATTCTCTTCTCCCAGACCGACACACACAAAACACCACCATCCAGTCCAGCCCCGTGTCATCAGAGCGCGGAAAATCGGGGGGCTGGCATCCACACTGAGTGTACTGACCCCATCGATACGAATCAATTTCGCCTGGCTACTCACTCACTTGATCGGCCCAGGTAATAATAACCGTAAACGTAGCAAAGACGCGGAGGAGTCAGGATCAGTATTTCTAGTCTTTCTCTCGTTGGGGTCCCATTGCGCAGGCTGAAGGCATTCACCACTTCCTGTTGATCTGATTGGCTCTTTGTCTGCCGCCAGTTTCCGGACTGGCTGTGCGTTCACCACACTTCGCATCTGTTGATATGGAACTGTCACGTTTCGAGGCACAGGACACGTTGGTTCATGTGCAAACAAGTGTATGTGCAAGCAGGTTGGCCGCCCTTTTCATCACCTGCGCGAGCGAATGGGATTCCAACCAAGGTGAACAGTGGGGAGAGTTGAGCAGAGATGCCAGTTCTCTCTCCTCTAAACCTTTGTAAGTACTAATCGCGTGGAAGTTTGCAGAATTCAGCCAATCGCATCGCACGACACACTCATGAGAATGATAAGAATGAAAAAAAAACACAAGAGACGGAAAGAGAAAATATGTGAACAACAACCCAAACTCTGATTTATTATTATTTCCATGTATAAGCCACTGTACTCTTTTATACAAGCAAGACAAATGTTTTTAAAGGCCAGAGATTAGAAAGGACATGTTTATATGTATAAGCCATTGTACTCTTTTATACAAGCAAGACAAATGTTTTTAAGGGCCAGATATTTAGAAAGGACATGTTTACTGATTTTCTGTTGCCATTATGCTCTCTCTCTCTCTCTCTCTCTCTCTCTCTCTCTCTCTCTCTCTCTCTCTCTCTCCTCGCTCCACCAAATCGTAACGTCTTGTGATTCAAATCCATTCTTGCACAGTTTATGGTTTCTGAGTCCCCCCCCCCCCCCCCCCGCCCCCCCCCCCCCCCCCCCCCCCTCCCTCTCCGCCAAGCCATGTCAAAGATGAAGACGGTCAGAGGATCCGTATGTCGCTTCACTTTCCTACTATTCCCCTTTGTTAGACTCTCTGTTCTCTGCTTATGTAATTGACACGCATCGGGGCTTTAGGATTGTTCCGTTGGCAGATAATCAGGTACGCCAGCTTCTTGTTAGATGCTTTTCAGTGTATGCTTAAAGCTGCATAGTTTGTCCCTGCACCAATCAACCAGTGTATGCTTAAAGCTGCATAGTTTGTCCCCACACAAATCAACCAGTGTATGCCCAAAGCTTCATAGTTTGTCCCCCACACAAACCAACCAGTGTATGCTTAAAGCTTCATAGTTTGTCCCTGCACAAATCAATGAATGCATGCTCAAAGCTTCATAGTTTGTCACTGTCAACTGTGGAATGTGGTGAACAGCCAACCAGCCCGTACACAGGAAACAGACAGAAAACCAGTCCGATCACCAGGACGTTGTGAATGCCTTCAAAGCACGGCACAAAGAGTTCTTTGAATTAACCAGCAAAACACGGGAATATTTATTCTGTCTCCCTATCCATCTCTAGCCATTTTGAGGGTGAGAATGCCGCAGTTTCCATCTACCAATCAAAGACCGTAAATATTTCTCTCGCAAGAGGACAAAAATAATTGCTGAACATAATTCTGAATAAAAAGTACTTTGATATCAATCCCTGTAAGGCCACACGAGTCTTGTTCCTATCGAAGTAAACTTGAAATGGAAAGGAACTGAATTAGCCTCTAGATGGATTAAATGTCGACTTCGCTTGTTAAACACATTGTATATTGTGTATATTAGGATACGTGATTCGCCCAGTTTTGTAAGCTTCCTTCCAATTTGGAAGCAGACTTTGATGTTCGCCAGTTCTTGCTTCCCCTGGGTGATTCCATTGTTGATGATCGGGCACTGAAAGAAGGGTGAGAAGGACGGTCATTCTGAGAACCAACCAGAAGATGTTACTCTTTATGGTGCCTGTACAAACAACAACAACAACAACAACAACATCAACAACAACAACAAAACCCCACACAAAAAAACATGGCGCTACATAATTCGAAAAGATTTCTTTTCTGGCTTCTAGTCCTTAAAGACGTAATTTATCTTGTCTGTATTAAACAATTTGATTGAAAGGTGATATGGAATCTAACCAAAAAGAAGCTGTTTAAACTCTAAATATAAATGCATTGGACTACCCCACTGGACGAATTCTGTAAAATTCCCCTAGATTGCCGCCATTAAAAGAGCGCTTACACCTGTATGGATAATAAAAAAAATACGGAGGAGTGGAAACAGCCTACCCAGTCGTGTACGTGGGGCTTTCTGATTGGTAGCGTGTAAACGAAGGAAACTAATCAGACTTGGTTTTTGTACTCCCAGTTCTTATAGAACAGGGAGTACTTTACAACGGGAACGAAGAAATGCTGTCTGTGTGTCTGTCTGTCTGTCTGTCCATGGTCAAAATGTGTTCCACTCGCTCCAGACAAAAACTACTGGGCCGATTTTTCTGAAAATTTGTAGGTATGTTCATTATGGGTCACGAATGATGCCCGATGTTTTATTTCATCGTTATAGCCGTTACTAAAACGGCCCATAACAGTTTTTCTTCCTTATGGAATATCTCAGAAAGTACTTGGCCGATCTTTCTGAAAAGCTGTAGGTATGTTCATTATGGGTCACGGATGATGCCCGATGTTTTATTGTACCGTTATAACCGTTACTAGCCGAATTACTCGAATAAAAATGGATTGCAACAGAATGAATCACTTTGTGAAGAAGGTGACCAAAATGACCCATTTCTACAGTCCGTTCACAGCTTATCTTCATTTTTAGTTGAAGGCTAGAAATCGTGACCATGTGTACTGATCCATGCATATCGTTTGTAGGCCAAACCGCCCAGAGCTGACAGGATGGATACACACCCGTTGTCTGCTTTCGCCCGCCGCTGGAAATTTCATTTGGACGACTTCATTGGGATCCAGACTACGATAACGAATCTGTCTGCTGTCTCCACCATCTCCTTTGATGTCTTTGGTTTACGCATATACTGAAGAAACTGAATTCATTTGTTTCCGTCCTAGGGTCTTGAAGAGTGAAGGCAAAATAGCGCCCGCACACACACACCCACCCACCCACACACACACTACGTACGCGCGCAGCGCGAGAGCAGAGAGAGAGAGAGAGAGAGAGAGAGAGAGAGAGAGAGAGAGAGCTAGACTGCTGCCATTTTGATCTTGAACCTAAGTTCATGGTATAGTTATTTCATTTTCGTATTGAAAAAAAAGGCCTAACATTACTCCCTCATCTTCTTTTCCTGTCAGAGCACATATACGCAACAATGGAGCATTTGATAAGACTGGTTTCTCTGTGTCGCAGAGCATTGTTTATGAAGTGCTTTGTTTTAATGAGTATATCCCACATACCTGATTTGTTAGAGGGCGGTTGGCTGGGTGTAAGTTGTGGACGACAGGGGATGGTAGAAGAAGGGGCGGAGTGTGGCGAAGGGGATAAGGGGGAGAGAGGCGTGGAGTATAAGGATTCGACTTCTTGCGGTGTAAACGAAAATGTAATTTTCACAGGGCCAACCAAATCCATTCTTTGCGAAAGAATGCATGCGTGTGCAATGACTTCAAGTGATTTCTCACACAAAGAAGATTACATTGGCTCCTTTCACATTAAAAAAAAGAAGAAGAAGAAGAGGACGCAAGAGGCTAGGTCTGGTGAGCAGAAAGACTCTTTACGAGATACTGATTTGTTGTGAATAATAATGACCATTGTCACAACCCTTAAGACGTTGCCCTTATCCCCCCCCCCCCCCCCCCCCCCCCCCCCCCACCCCCAAGCCTAACAGCCAGCCCGAAAACAGAAAACACTGAAAGGTTAGGAACATTATTCATTTTGATTAACATCGACTTGAAACTCTCCTAAGGCAGCGAGACCCTAGCTGTATAACGCATAAACAATGTCTTCATAAACCAGTGAATGCCACAATAATCTTGTCCGCTCTCTCAGTGGCTGAATGTTCTTTCAGTGATTGGAACGCAAGTCCGATCGAAAGCTAATCTTGAGTTTAACTCTCAACAGTGTGTGTGTGTGTGTGTGTGTGTGTGTGTGTGTGTGTGTGTGTGTGTGTGTGTGTGTGTGTGTGTGATTATTTGAGCAATAACTATGCAAAATTATTATATTTCTCAAATGATAATTTTTTACTTGGTAAATACGTTTGTTTAAGTTTGTCTTGGTAATTTTTTTTTTTTTTTTATAACGAAATAGCGTTTTTTTGATGTGACAATTTCCACAAAAAAAAACAACCTTTCTATAACCGGTGATTGAAAATCAAGGGAAAGAACTGTTGAGAGTTAAGCGAGAGGTCTCCGCGCTTCCCTTATCCTAAGGACCCCACAGTCGGTTCTTGTCCAAGGGAGTACAGCGTGAGGTCCACATTCCATCATCCCACACCACCAGCCAGTGCCCGGAGACACCCGCCACGGCCTCTGGGTCAAGTGGGCACGGAAGGGAGAAGCAGGGACATAGAGAACTTTGAGAAGGGCGTGGAGGGCGAGGAAGCGTTTGGATGAAGTGAGGGGTACACTGGGAAATCTAGGGGGTAGTTCTAAGAGCAATACGTAGGAAAACAAGACAGAGGGTGATGAAGCTGGGAGTAAAAATCAGGAGGTAAGGTGAGATCTCTTGTGGTGTAGACGTCCCCTGCAGTCGGCCATCCTCAGTGCCTAGTTCCGCTATCGAACTCCCAAACTCGTTTGTGTCTGTCTTTAACCGGGATTATAAGGAGATATCTTACCAAAACAAAGATTCTCATGAACGTTTTCACATCGGAGAGAATTTTGCACAAGAGATGACATTTCTTACCGACAGCTTGATTAAAAGAAATATCGCAAATGAGGAACGTTACGTATCCGATATTCTATCTTCAAAGTCACATTCTACAAATTTGATGTATGGGACCTTATAAGAATGACCCACCATTTATCTACACTGAGAGGGAACGAAGAAATCACTCCAAATCAAAACAGAAAACTGTAACTGGAAGACGAGATGCTATAGTAAGAAGTGTTATGTAAAGTTGCTATTAATTAGCTTATTTTCAATTAACGATGCAGTTAGAGCTCCCATCGTAATGATCTTAATGATGTGCCGGAATTAGAGAATAATTAAATAGAAAAGGATTTCTAATCAAACACTTTCACTGCCATTACAAATACGGTTCACTCTTCCCCTCTCTTTTTACACACACACACACACACACACACACACACACACACACACACACATTGTATGTCGATCTCTCTCTCTCTCTCTCTCTCTCTCTCTCTCTCTCTCTCTCTCTCTCTCTCTCTCATAGAGAGAGAGAGAGAGACAGACCATACACAGCCAACATTCCCTCACCTGTCACCTGAAAAAAAAATCAACTCGAACCACCGCGTTTGAGTTGAAAAGATGCACAGAAGACACAGAAACTGGTGGGCTGAGCGAAAGGCATCGAACCCAAGAATCCCTCACCCGACTTGGGCCCAAACGGCACCTAACAACACACAAGCCGTACAGTCAGATTGGCAACGACCTGCAAGATGACGGGAAGCTCTCAATCTGGATCTGGCTGCATACGTCGCTGAACCAACTTGATTATACTGCGACGGAAAATGGGGAGAGCTGGAAAAAAATTCTTTTAAGGACTAGGTAAGTGTGGAGCTGCCGGATCCTACTACTTTCGCTTTGCACATACAGGCAAGCTTGTACATTATCAGCCCTGACCCTACAGAAGGTAGTGCCAAGCCCCCCAAAAGGACCCCATTCCTACCCTTTCCCCACCTACCTAGCCTAACTAATGTGCAGCATGGGTTTAGTGGAGCGCTGCAGAACTGCCCACCGCTGATGTGAATGCGGCGACAGTACTGCCCTGGACTGTTGTTTCTTCCAGCTGGTTCCAGTCCTCGATGGTCTTCACAAAGAAGGAGCATCTGTACTGCTCCCTTAACTAAACTACCAGTCTTCCGCCCTTTCTCATCTGCTCAATAGTCATACTCAGACAAGAAAATCGAGCTGAACGGACCAGGCGAATTGCACGAGCACAACAACCTGTGACAGACCGCTGACCTGGCGGGTAAAGGGCACACATGGAAGGACAGAATAAGATAGAAGCATCCACACAAGGACACAACTATACACAGGCGTGTGCGACCGCCCGTGTCAGTCACACGCACACGTACACTCTGCAAAAGAGGGGTACGGTTTGCATCCGAGCCGTGACAATCATTCTATGTGAACTGAAGTGGCATAAGGAGAAAAAGAATTATTCAGACCAGAAACTGGTGAGGAATGTTCATTGACTAAGCAATTGTTATCGTCAGTGGTTGGAGGGGTGGGGAGGGGAGGGGAGTGTATGGCCGACAGAATCATGCATACGTTGATTCAGCAAAGCCTCACTGAAAACCATCGAATGCACTCATCATACGTTGCACAACTGAAAGGTGCTGGACCACGACACACACACACACACACACACACACACACACACACACATCATCGTCATCGTCATCAGCAGCAATAGCATCATCATCATCATCATCATCATCATCACACACGCACACTTTTAGGTTTTGCACGAACGTGTCTACTGTGAGGCCATCTCCCAAGGAACAAAGTGGGGCTGGAGGAAACAGGGCAGACGCAGAAAGAGGTGGACAGACAACACTGCTTAGTGCACTGGAAAGAGCTTCGCAGGCAGTCGCCCACAACGGTCAGAGATGATGGGAGAAGACTGGTGCAACATTCATGACTGCAGTACACCCCACGGCCCTGACGGTCTTCAAGCTCTGTGACCAGTGACCATTCAGCTGTCTGCCAGACGAGAATGATACATTAGTCAACACACACACCCGTCAGTTCTGCAGAAAGAGACCGAGACAGCGCAGTTATAGTGATTGGATGCAAGCATGCCTGCGCGTAAGCACGTGCTCGATCTCTCACGCTTTCCTCGCCTGCCTGTGTGTGTCTGTCACTTTCGCACAAACACACTCAACCACCACCCACGCTCCATTCAGAAAGGTCAACCAGAAGAACTAACTTCTCTAAATGGACCCCTTTTTCAGCATAGCCTAATAATCATACAACCAGCGCTGATGTTTCGTCTCCTCTCTCTGACGAGAGATGCAGAGAGACAGAGAGCGGGTATCTTTTCATTTCGCTGGTTAAAATTTCTCGGCGGATATTGAAGTCATTCCCCATTTCCTGATGACCTTGACTGGCTCTGTCCTTCCTGTTCACGTACTGGTAGTCTATTGGTCACACCTCGCCGCCGATAGTGTCAAATTGTCAAGTTTGAGGCACGCACACTGTGCTTTGGGCCCGAGCGAAGGCTGAGTGCAGACAGAGAGCCGACCTCACTGAACAGCGGAAAATGACAAGCTGGCACACACAGTAAGCTGAGAGGGCGGCCCAGCCAGTTGAACACGCCTCTTCTGGTGCGTGAAGACTGTGGTGCCTGGAAGTGATTGGAGACCCGCGCAAGTGAATCGGGACTCCGACAGGGGGGGGAAAACGAGGCCCGATACTAATCCTCTCCTCGTCAAATCTTTGGTCTCGACTGACCGACAAAGCAATCAGCAGATCTGCCGAGAGCGACAGAATGGCCAGCGTGCATGGTTGAGCCAGCCAGATAGAGAGACAGGCGTCATCCACAATCCTCGTTGATGGTGTGGGGGACCCTCCCTTGCCCGGCGAAGACGAGCTAAAATCGATGATGTCTCCTGACCCTCAGAGACAGAGCACTCCGGGGTTAAACGTCTCAGGTCTCAGGTCATCCGTCATCCTGCCTGCCTGCCCATTTTCTGGGTGTCCCCCGCCTACCTACTCTCCCGCCCTCTTTTGCCCTCCTTTTTCTCTTCGCTCGTTTCTTTCAAAGATGGGGGAGCAAATGACGTCCACACACGGAATATTCATCCGAGGGCCCTCTCCCAACCCCTCTCTTCCCTTTCCCTCTAAAAAAAAAGCTCTCGCAGAAAAAGCAGCTGCGCAATTATTAGACGTGCAGACTGTGGTGCAACCACGCCTAAAAAAAGACAACAACAATAGACATCTCCTAAACTCCAGATGAATGTCAACATTCGATTTTGAACCAGAAAAAATCTCCTTAAAACCGCTCAACTATCAAAATATGTACGCGTTTTCCATCTCTCTCTCTCTCTCTCTCTCTCTCTCTCTCTCTCTCTCTCTCTCTCTCTCTCTCTCTCTCTCTCTCTCTCTCTCTCTTTGTGTCGCACACACACACACACACACACACACACACACACACACACACACACACACGCACACACACACA
>JADBJO010001031.1:428131-430631 GCA_016801955.1 Conus betulinus
TAACCTGTCAGTTGCCGATGATTTCAAATTCTAGGAGGTATTAATTATTGAAGAAGCAGAGAACACACAGTTTTATCGTCGTCCATTAAATTGTGAGCAAGCCTACAAAAGTAGACAACCTGTGCGATCCGTTCTGATTGGCTTTATGACTCAGCCAATCATGTGGTGCGACACATAATAATGGCGATGCCATACACAATAACTTAAATGGGTACATTCTCAAAACACAGCCACCGGCTGTCGCGATGATCGTCCAAAAGTAACAAAGCAGCACCGATTTGTCTATTTCTCCGCAGTAGAGGTTTGAAAAAAATATTGACCTTGCCTGGCGGGCGAGTCACAACATTCACCACATGCCCGACACCTCTGATAGCCTGCTTGGAGCATCCGGGCATCCCTTGGTCATAGTCCATCTCTTTTCACCAACTTTCATTTCAATCGGTTCAGTAGTTTCAATCGGTTCGGTAGTTTGGGTTCAATCTTGCTGAGAGACCAGCCACTCAGTCAAGCAACCAACCGACGCTATCGGCTGAACATTTTGGCCTGCATCCTTACCAGAGCTGATTTAAATCCCGTGCATTTCATTTTCCTGGACATTTTAATCGCAGTTTTTGCGCATAGTGCTAACATCGAACCTACGATACGTACTTTTTTCACCCTCTAAGTATTTAGATCGATTTGATGATCGAAGTGCGCAGTCATACCCTGATGACAGGAAGGTTTTTTTTTGTTGTTATTTCCGAACACGTAAGCACCGGAATCAGAATTATGGTGGCACTTTAGCAAACAAAGCTGAATTTAGAGAATATTGAAGCAAAGAGCAGCATTGCTGAAAAAAAAAGCCAAATACAAATAAAACACACGAACCAGAGAGCTAAACAATCTTCTGTAACACACCATACTAAACAGAGAAACTGATTTTCAACGAACATTTCTTCTTCAGCGTGACGAATAACAGACATAACAAAACACAGTCCTGAAATCTGAAGACATGTTTGCTGCAAAATTCACTCCCCTGTTTTTTATGTCGTGCGTTCTCTATGTCCTTTCTTTGTCATGTGTGAAGGAAACATGTTTGTTGCAGATTCACTCCCCTGGTTTTGCATCGAACGTTCTTTAGGCCCTTTATCTGTCATGTGTAAAAAAGATACGTTTGTTGCAAATTCACTCCCCTGTTTTTACGTCGTGCGTTCTTCACGTCCTTTATATTGTCATGTCTGATAATGATGTGTTTGTTGCAAATTCACCTCCCCTTTTCTTGCGTCACGCATAATTTAGATCCTTTCTTTGTCATGTCTAAAGACAATATACTTGTTGAAATATATGACCATAATCTGTTTTGCATTGCATATTGAACATACATTGCTGTGCAAGTTGAATGTAAACAACAAGTTCGATTGAAACGAAGCCATAACAAAGTGACGTCGACAGCCTCTGAACTATCCTCATGACACCCACGGACCACAGGAAGTGTTGCCAGAAAACCACAGGGAAAGTGTTGATGAAAAGAAAGACAGGGATACTGGACATAAAAACAGGAGATTCACTTAGCAAGACACTCATAAAAACAGGAGAAACAGTCGGCTTAGCAAGCCTCTATTAACAGAAACAGTCCTAAACAACCGGAGAGACCGAAACAGCAGCTGAACAAACGACAAACTGCTATATTGCTGAGCTTGCTGCAATCAGATTTAGAAAAAAAAAAATGCCCCCAGCCCCTCCTCAGGTAACAAAGGTCAATCGGAATTATCCATCTGAAAAACACACACACACTCTCTCTCTCTCTCTCATCCTCCTCTCTCTCTCTCTCTCTCTCTCTCTCACACACACACACACACACACACACACACACACACACACACACACACACACACACAGAGGGAAGATACCATCTTTTATGCACTTCATTGATACCAAAAGAAACAACAAAAACACATGCGCTAAGAAAGGCAGCTAAAACCCTTTACTCTTTGGCATGTTGGGTGCCCAGGACCGACATCACCGCTGAGGAGATCGGCTTCACAGCCCAAAATGCTCCTCAGCTCATCTCAGCTCTTCACATTTTGGGCCAGCCGCAGCCCAGACTGTTCGATGGGGGAGAAAGCAGTAGAGGGTGGGTGGGGGGTTGGGGGGATGGGGTGGGGGTGGGGTAGGGGGGGGGGGGGAGAGCCTGGACGGCGGGGAGGATGTGGGGAACAAGATGATGACCTTGCCCAAATTACCCGTCACGGACAGTATGAGCTAGCATGCATTGTACCCTAGGTTAGTACTGGCTAGCTTAACGTGTCAGAGGGAAAAGAAGGGAGGGGTGGGAGGGGGGAGGGGGAAGGAGGGCAATGGGTGTGTGTGTGTGTGGCGAAGAACATAGCCTTAGTAGGGAACAAGTTGTTCGGGACGGGGGAGGGGGGGGGGGGGGGGCAAGAACAAAGCCTTAGTAGGAAACAGTTGGTCCAGGAAAGCTTTGTAATCAAAAGTTAAACACTAATACCAGCACGTGAAA
>JADBJO010001031.1:445631-450631 GCA_016801955.1 Conus betulinus
AGGACAGAGACTTGAAGACCGAGTTCACCTGCGGACGGTTGCACGTGCTGCTCTCCAGGACCGGTCTGTCAAGGAGCTCGTCTGAAGATGCCGAAGACGCGTGGCTCATTGCACTCATCTGATGCTGACAACAGTGACCCTCAACCTCTGTGCACGCACGCTCCAGGCCGATGTCAGTGACTGACGCTGTAGGCGCAGCTGAATTCAGCTGATGATGCTGATTATCTTCACAATCCGCCTCCATGCACGACCTGTCCAGGTCTATGTCAGAGAGCGAGGACGCGTGACTCATCGAATTCAGCTGACAGTGATTACAGTTGGCATCGGCCTCAAGATACGACCTGTCCACGTCTATGTCTGTGACTGGTGATGACCGGCTCGCTGAAGTAGTCCCCTCATGCTGAGCACAATCGCCATTCACTTCCATGCATGATCTGATCAGGTCCATCTCAGTGGCTGGAGATATGTGGTTCATCAACGTCAGGTGGTTGCCACTGCAGTATCCAGTGTTCCTCAGACTCGAGTTCTCCATGTCTTGGGAAGGAAGGTGGAAGGGCATGGTCCACCGCGTTGAGCTGAAGGTGGCTGCACTTGGCACCACCCTCCATGCAGTCCTCTGTGTCTTTGTCCCCCACCTGCTGAACAGCGCCCATAGCGAAGCAGGGGGGCAGAGGACAGTCGGGGTCTTCCGTGGCCACCAGGTAGTACGAGTCGTTCTGTCTGGAATCAGAGCTCTCCCCGCCATAATAGGAATACGCCTGGTCGTAGTCCCCCGTGTTGCTGTCCATGTCCAGGCGCGAGAGCTCGTTGTTGACGAGACAGGAAGGGTTTTGAACATGCTCATGCCGTCCTGGCTGATGTCACTTCCGGATGAGTTTTCTCATGGCGTCCCTCAGCGTTGTCTCCTGCTCCACGTGCACCACCGGAACCGCAGTGTGACCCCCGTCCGCCGCGACTTCCGGGTCGGCTGCGTGAACCCCTTCCGTCGGATGCGGTAGCGGGCCGCCCGGTAGATCTTGAAGTTCAGCACCAGCATGAGCACCAGCGGGCAGTAGAAGGCGCCCACGGTGGAGAAGATGGTGTAGCCGTGGTCCTGGCTGATCATGCAGACTCCGCTCAGCTCGGGGTTGTCCGACTCGTGCCTCCAGCCGAACATAGGCGGGATGGGGATGGAGATGGCGACGGACACCAGCCAGACCACGGCGATCATCACCAGGATCTGGCGGGCGCAGCGGCGCCGCACATAGTCGATCTTGGACACGGCCCAGAAGCGGTCCATGGCGATGGCCACCAGGTGCAGGATGGAGGCGGTGCAGCACACAGCACGTCCACCGACACCCACATGTCACACAGCACCGGCCCAGGTACCAGTACACCGACACCTGACACAACACCCAAGGTCATGATAGTGACCAACACGACAGGGATGTCTAATGTAGGATGGTGACAACTACAATGAAGAAGAAGAAGAAGAAGAAGAAGAAGAGAAGAAGAAGAAGAAGAAGAGAAGAAGAAGAAGAAGAAGAATGACAACAACAACAACAACAACAGTAATAATAATAATAACAACAATAATAACAATAATATAATAATAATAATAATAATAATAGCAACACACAGCATAATAATAATAATAATAATAATGATGATGATGATGATGATGATGATGATGATATTAATAATTATAGTAATAGTAATAACACTACCACCACCACCACCACCACCACCACCACCGCCTACTACTACTACTACTACTACTACTACTACTGTTGCCGCTGCTGCTGCTGCTGATTATGATGTTAATAATAGTAACAATGATAATAAAGATAATAGTGATGATGATGTTGACGATGTTAACAATAATAATAACAACAATAACAATAATAATGATAACGATATTACTACTACTATCACTACTACTTACCATGGTGATGATAATGATAATAATGTGTAACAGCAACAGTAATAGTCATATATCTATATTTTAACAAAACGAACAAATTCAAAAGTTGTACAATTTACACAAATTCAAAGTTGTACAATTTACCAACCACTTTGCCGCAGTGTTCGTCATGTTACAGGTTGGGGGTTTCAAATTCAAACTTCTTTGAAAACATACTATCCATCGGAATTTGTGGGATATATCTGGAGTACATTTCTAGGATTGTTAGGTGCGCCATACTCTAAAAAAGGGGAAGACGAAAAGCATGCGGTCGAGCTTCATCTACTTAATGGACACTTTTCTGACACCATTCACCGGTTTCCTGAACAACGCTGCAGGTGGCTGTATCTTTCGGACCTGGTTGAGGTCGACATATTTTATGAAAGGAAGCATAGAGTACAGTCTACTCGTAGAATCTGAAGTCATATACAGAAACGCACACATTTTTGAAGTAAACAGAGAGAGAGAGAGAGAGAGAGAGAGAGAGAGAGAGAGAGAGAGAGAGAGAGAGAGAGAGAGAGAGAGAGAGTTCCCTTCTTTTTGTTTTCTTTCCCTTAATGTCTTTTCCTCGCGTACGATTGCTGACGAATTCTGTCGACAAATATTTACAAGAATATCAAGCTATGCTTACTTGCAGAAACAAACAAAACAAACAAACAAACAAACACGCAATCGATCATTTAAACGAACTGCTTTAGCTAATGTTATTTCTAGAAATGGTTCCATAGATTATTGCAGAAGAAATTCTGCCTTTAGTTTTAGATTAAAAAAAAAAGCAACAAATCTGCTGTTCATATGATATTGCCGTCATCTGTACCTAAAAATACAGCCCCACAGAGATTCTGCCGTCCAGAATTTCTAAGTTTTGCCCTGTTATGGTGTTGTCCTCGTTCTCAATCTTCCTGGCTACTTTAGGTATAATAGTTCGACAGACAAACGCTCAACATTGAATCCAGCTTTGATAGATGTCCGTCTGTGGGTTTAAACGTGATCTTGCTCTTCTGATCCGAAAAAAGAAAACGTTGCTGACGAGTTTCAAAACAGGGTGACTGAGGGCGGAAAATGAAGCAAAATTTGCAAAGAGAGGGGGTTAGTTACCGCCACGGACACAGACAGACAGAGTACAGGACTAGACACAATGCATTTCGACCTCTTGGATCTTCTTTAGGCGAAAACAAATAACATTTAAGACGTGACAAGATGAACATGTAGCCACTTAGCTTCGCTTCTGTTCGTCTCCAAATAAAAAATGTAAGTCAGTACACCCAGCTACTCAGCCACAAAAACCACAGGTCAAAATAGGAAGCGAGAAACAACAACAACAACAACAACAAAACCCAAAACAAAACAAAAAAAAAAAAAAAAAAAAAAAAAAAAAAAAAAAAAAAAAAAAAGAAACGGACGGACAGAAACGAATAGTGAAATGCACGAACCAACAAACTCTTTAATCAGACAATTAAACCAGCATTTTAACCTGCGAGGGAAAGGAAAAGTACCTCACGTTCGGACTTCCTGTTTTAGGGCCACAGAAAATTGCAGTCAAAGCTCCTGGTCTGAGTTGCGTTAAAGAGAAACAAACCCGAAAGCGGTCGTTTAATCGATCTATTCTTGTCACTATCATCTCTAGGAATGGTTCGATAGTTTTTTTTTTGTTTTCGGCCTTTAGATAGAATCTGTCCTTACGAAAAAATATTGCCCTTGCATTTACCTAAAACATACAATCCCTACAGAGAATCTGCTGTCCAGAAGTTGTAAGCTTCGCCCTTGCTAAAGTGTCGTCCTCCTCGTCAATCTTGTTTTGGAAAATGATCTGTGCAATAGTTCAGAAGGCACACACTCAACATTAAATCCAGATTTGATCAATACCTGTCCATAAAGTTTAAACGTGATCTCACTCTTCCAATCTGAAAAAAAAAATGCAGCTGAGCTCCGTAAACCCAGCTACTCAGCCACACAAACCACCGGAGTAAATAGAAAGCAAGGAAACGAACGAACAGCAAAATGAACGAACCAACAAACCTTTTAATCAGACAATCAAACCATTATTTTAACCTGTGGGGTAAGGAAAAGTACATCACGTTCAGGCTTCCTGTTTTAGGACCACAGGAAATAGCAGTCAAAGCATCTGGTCCAAGTAACAGTATAAGAAAAACAGCACAAAAGCGATCGTTTATTCTATCTGCTCTTGTCAGTATAATATCTAGGACAGGTTCCATAGATTTTTGTGGAAGGAATTCTGCCTCTATATTTAGATATAAACAGAAATCTGCCCTTCAGAACATATTGCCGTTGTCTTTACCTCTAAAATACAATTCCTACTGATCATTTGCTGTCCAGAAGTTCTAAGTTTTGCCTTTGCTACAGCGTTGCCTTTGCAGTCAATCTCTCCAGCTACTTTAGGAAAAAGATCAGCGCAATATCTCAGAAGGCACACGCTCACCATCAATCCAGAATTAATCAATATCTGTCCATAGGTTTTAAACGTGATCTCGCTCTTCCAATCTTAATAATATAATAATATAATAATAAAAACCTTGCAGGCGAGGTCGGTAAACCCAGCTACTCAACCAAACAAACTACTGGTTCAAACAGAAAGAAAATAAAACAGATGAACAGCAAAACAGTAAGGAAATGAACGAACCAACAAACCCTGTAATCAGACAATCAAACCACTGTTTTAACCTGTCGGGAAAAGGGAAAGTACATCGCGTTTGGGCTTCCGGTTTCAGGGCAACAGCAAATCGCAGTCAAAGCTCCTGGTCCGATCTACTCTTTTACCATTACCTCTAGAAATGGTTCCACAGATTTTTGCAGAAGAAATTCGGCATTTAG
Organism: Conus betulinus; assembly: GCA_016801955.1. NCBI lineage: Eukaryota > Metazoa > Mollusca > Gastropoda > Neogastropoda > Conidae > Conus > Conus betulinus. Next base: position 450,406 of record JADBJO010001031.1, read on the forward strand.
TTAAAGAAAGAATCTGTCCTTAAGAAAATATTGCCCTTGCCTTAACCCCCCCCCCCCCCCCGAAACTCTAAGTTTGGCCCTTACTAAATTGTCACCCTCGCAATCAATTTCCCCAGCTTGTTTTGGAAAAAGATCTGTGCAATAGTTCAAAAAGCACATGCTCAACATTTAATACACATTTGATCGATAGCTGTTCATAGGGTTTAAACGTGATCTTACCCTTCCG
>JADBJO010001031.1:455631-463131 GCA_016801955.1 Conus betulinus
ATCTGAATGTAACAAAAACGAAAGAAATGTTGATTGATTTTAGAAAGAATCCAAAAGCTGTACCACCACTTTTTATCAAAGGTGCTGAAGTAGAACGTGTTGAATCATACAAATATTAGGAAACTTTTATAGATAATAAGCTGAATTTTAAATCCCATGTTGAGTATGTCCACAAAAAATGTCAAACCAGATTATATTGTCTTCGCAAGCTGCGATCATTTCATGTGAATACTGACATTCTTCGGACATTTTTATTCATGCTTCTTGGAATCTGTTCTAACTTTCTCATTTATGTGTTGGTATGGTGGGTTGACTGTGAAGAGCAGAAATGTGCTTGAGAAAGTGGTGAACGTGGGAGGAAAAATCGTTGGTGAGAGACAAAAAAGTCTGAGTGAGCTATACAGGTGCCGTGTTGTTTGTAAAGCGAAGAAGATTACGTGTGACCAGACCCACGTTCTTGCAAATCAGTATGACCTTCTTCAGTCAGGACGAAGATATCGATCGGTTAAATGCAGAAGTGTCAGATTTAAACAAAGTTTTATTCCCCTGTCCATTGATTTCATGAACCGAGAAGATGTTTAATTGAAATCCAAATTCCTCTATATGAATGTATGTCATATGTGAGAAAATGGGTGCGGTTAAAGTAGGAGGTGCATAACCGTTCATAATTCTGTACATCATTATTGCTTTGTTGTATTGAAGTTGAGTGACAAAGGAAGAATGTTTAGTTTGATATAGTCTTGAGGGGTTAATGAAGATGATTTTAGAAGTATAGCCTTGAGGGCTCGTTTATTAACCCTGGCTAGAGGTTTCAGTGAATTAGCACTACACGAATCATAAAGAGTAGAGGCATAATCAATAAATGATTGAATATATGCATGGTAAAAGTGCTTACGTGCGTTTATATCAAGAAAATTTTTTTTTTTTTTGTCAGCTGGAATACTTTTGTGACACGCGTTTGCTTAAACAAGTAATATGGGGTGCCCAGGTGAGATTATGATCTAAGGTGATTCCCAGAACTTTATGGGTACTGACTTCTTCCAGCTGGTTTACACCTATGTATATAGAGGGCATTACAGAAGTTATGTTTTGTCTTTTTTGCCGCGACGTTATAATCATATACTTAGTTTTCTTTTTCATTGAAAGACATGTGATTGAGTTTAGTCCCAAGTAACTAACTGGTCAACATTCTCTTGCATTTTAACGGATAACTGATGGAGGTTAGAGTGGTTAGAATGAACAGACGTGTTATCCGCGAAAAGGTCGCAGGAACCTTTCATGTGTAAGGGTAGATCGTTTATGTAGAGTAGAAAAAGAAGAGGACCAAGAACTGAGAGAGAGAGAGAGAGAGAGAGAGAGAGAGATAGAGAGAGAGAGAGAGAGAGTGTTAGAGAGAGACAGAGAGTGTGTGTGTGTGTGTGTGTGTGTGTGTGTGTGTGTGTGTGTGTGTGTGTGTGTGTGTGTAGAAACGGTAAGTGATATTAATCAGTTTTTTATACGTCTTTGTTTGTTGTCTCTCTCTGTCGTTTTTCGCTTGATTCTGTCTCTAAAACTTGTTTGTCTTTCTGTATGCTCTCGTTTCCAACCCCCCACTCCCCCCCCCCCCCCCCACACACACACACCACACATACAACACAAAAAAGATAAGAAAAGACCAAACAACATAACTGAAATGAATGTGGAACAGATAGACAACAACAGCCGGATACACCGTACTTTGCTGCAAAAATAACAGCTTCCGCTGACGGTAACAAAACAACAACAAGAAAAGAAAAAAAAAGCAAAAGAACAACGTCATTTCTTCACAAATATTTGCTATGTTTGTTTTAACTCTGAAAACAACGGCACAATAACAACAACAACAACAACAACAACAACAACAACAACAAAACAGCAACGGTAACAACAATAAAGAAACAAACTTTTGATTTTAAACTAAAAATGATGAAGCACGGACGGTCTGCGACAATAATCTGAGCCATAAATTGTCTTGAACAAACAAGCAAACAAATCCATCTACGAATTGTTCTGAACAACCGAGTAAACAATCAATCAAGAAAGCACAGAAACAAAACAAATAAACGAGAAAATAATCATACGCATGGAATATCAATCAAACAAGCGAACAGCCAAACGAACGAAAAACAAACAAACTGAACAAAGAAACAAAGAAGGCAACAAGGAGGACAGAATGAGCACGAGAAGAACAAGAAAAAAAAAAAGAAATATACTGGTCATAACATTTACAAAACAAAATGAATGATAAAAAAAAAAGAGAGAAAAAAAGAAGAAAAACTGAAGCTGTAAAAAACACAAATAGGAAGCAGGAACACCATTAAACAACACAACAACAACAACAACACAACAAGAAGCAAATTCTGATCTAATAATAGTAAGCGACAATGTATTTCACGCCACTTTCAGAATAATTTCCTGGCACGTAGCATTTCAAAATCACAGAGAACAACAAAAGTAGAAAGAAAGAAAAATGTCACACACACACACACACACACACACACACACACACACACACATATATATATAATGAATGAGCGTAAGTTTAGAGTTATCAAGAAAAAAATGTATAACCTGAGATGTAGATAGATCTATATGTAACGTGCAGAGCAAACCCGCTATCAATAAAAGTTAAAAACTCGTCTCATACAGACATACTCACACAGGCACTTGCACCGTTCATCAGTGTGTGTGTGTGTGTGTGTGTGTGTGTGTGTGTGTTCGTTCGCTTATTCCTTTTGGTTCGTTTTTTTTTTTTTTTTTTTTTTTTTTTTTTTGAGGCGGCAACATTTCCCGAGTGACGTAACTCATTCAGAAATAAATTCCAGAGAGTTTGTGGTGCACCCAGAAAAAAAAAAAAAGCTGAAATTTGAATTACTTTCCTTTCAAGACGTAGATAGAACGCACATATCAGAATCAGAGTTGACTTATCTGTATGAAGAAGAGACAGACAGAAGATCAGAACTATAGACAAGGATCGCCAGTCAGCCACGTGAGGGGTAGGACGGCTTTTGGCCTGTCTGGTGTTTGTGCATAGTCGCATCAGCAATTCGAGTTCTTGCTTTTAACCTTGTCAAATACTCTCCCCTTCCTCACCTCACACACAAAAAGGGAAAGAACAAAACAAATGGAAGAATGGCACAACGCTTTTCAGGTAGTGTATGTTCTTTACTCTTAACCCTGTTCAGAAGTGAGAAATACTGATGACCAATGCTCACCTCTGATACTTAATCTCACACTCTCTGTGTTAGTATCGCTTTACTTATGACAAGGTGCGCACTTGTTGGGTGTATGAAACAACACGACACAAGCGCACACGTACAGCAAGTTATTCTGTGTTGTGCGTTTTAGTTTTACATAATATTTTCGAAATGTTGACTTTTTTTTCTTAGTTAGGCGGGAACAAAGATGGAGCCAAACTGTTAACTTTTGTGTACAATGACGGACACAGATCCACTAATTGACAGAGTTGGACCCCCCCCCCCCCCCCCCCCCCCCCCCGAAAATACAAAGAAAAGTAATCAGCACCACCAAGCAAGCAAGCAAGCAAGCGACCGACCGACCGACTAACCAATTAGCCAACCAGCCAACCGATCCACTTACCCACCCTGTCACGGCTAATGTATTTTCTCTTAGTTCTTGTCCATTGACGTTTTGTTTATTTGTTATTTTTTCAGAGTTTTAGTGGATGTTCTTGTCTGTGCCCTACAAAAGTTTTTATTTGTTCTTTTTTTCAGAGTTTTAATGAATGTTCTTGTCTGTGCCCTACAGAAGTTCTACTTGTTCTTTTTTTAGAGTTTCAATTCATGTTCTTGTCTGTGCCCTACAGAAGTTCTACTTGTTCTTTTTTCAGAGTTTCAATTCATGTTCTAGTCTGTGCCCTACAGAAGTTTTACGTTCCGCGCATTGTCCTCTTCAGGTGCATCTTTAATATCCCAATTATTTTAATAAAATTTGAGTACCCGCGAAAAACCAAAAACTACAACAACAACAACAACAACAACTACAACAACAACAACAAAACAACCCCCAAACAAACAAACAAACAACAAACAACAAAACAAAACAAAACAAAACAAAACAAAATCAGCAGACAGAAGAAACAACGAACATCTTCAAAGCACAACGATGACGACCAAAAAAAGGAAAACAGTTTTAAGAAGAAGAAGAAGAAAATAGGCCAGTGCAGCAGGACCGGGAGATACAGTCACCTGCGAGTAATTGGGCACATGCCGGTCATAGACCATCGCCGCTTCCGTGGTGTTGAGCGATTCCCACGTCTCCGTGCCACTGCCGTAGAGGATGCTGACGTTGGTGTGCCCGCTGCTTAGGCTGACCGTGATGTTTAACCTGCGCAATCAGATCTTTGGGTTTATTACAGATAGGAAGTGTACGAGTTTTGCTGTGGATATTGTACTTTGTTGAGGGTGTTGGTATTGAAGGTTTTCTTAAATTTTTTTTTTTTACCTTTTTTAAAAATGAGAATTACTGCAACGACTAAAAACAGATGAAAAAAATGAAAGAGAGAGAGAGAGAGAGAGAGAGAGAGAGAGAGAGAGAGAGAGAGAGAGAGAGAGAGAGAGAACAACAACAACAACAACAACAAACCCTTTATTAATCAAAGACAGACATCTCAGACTGCCCATGCAGTTCCACTGCACCCTCATGTCGGTAACAACAACAAAGAGGACAACACAACAGTATCGATTATAGAATTGATGACGATGATCTTAACAACAATAACAAACTAACAACAACAACAATAACAGATATATGATAATAGAGTTGACAACAACAACAACAACAACAATAATAATAATATATAATAATAATAATAATGATAATAACAACAGTAACAATGATGATGATAATAATAATGATAATAATAATAATAATAATAATAATAATATCGGAATGCATTGAGGAGATAAAGAAGAACACTTAACCAAAGCATAGAAGGAATGAAAATGCACAGACCTAACATACATCATTGTTACAAGCAGTCAGAGGCTGCCAGTAGAGAATAAGAAGGGGAGATAAAAAAAAAAAAAAAAAAGACTGAAGGTTCGGGTTGAAGTCCCTTGACCTAACGACACCCAGGAGCAGTGAGCTGCCAGAGGTTCACCACGTCTGGCACATAATAAAGAAAGGGTGGGGGGTGGGGGTCACCCCTCTCTTTCTCTGACGTCACTCTTTTCTTGCTGGGAGGATGGACAACGCTTTCAGGCTGTTCAATATTCGACCTCGTGGCAGGTCCAACTCGGCGACCGTCAGCTTTGCAGGCGCACGCTTCCACCATTTGAGCCTGGGCCAGTCTCAGGTAAGAAAGGATGCGTTTGAATAATCTAACGGTTTAAAGATTCAAAGAGTTGAATGCTGTGACCCCTTTTGGGGCATGGAGGACTTGAAAACAAATCAAAACAATATCAATGAAACAAACTAAACATCCAAAAAATTTTCCCTATATATCAACACACTGAATATAATGTTACACAACTTTACTAAGTTTTAGAAACTTCGCTATGTGTTTTAGCAACACTTTTGACTACACACACAGCAAACGTTCCAACAACATGCATGAAAACGAGAGAGAGAGAGGAGAGAGAGAGAGAGAGAGAGAGAGAGAGAGAGAGGAGAGAGAGAGAGAGAGAGAGAGAGAGGAGAGAGAGGGGAGAGGGAGAGAGAGAGAGCGAGAGAGAGAGAGAGAGAGAGAGAGAGAGAGAGAGAGAGAGAGAATGATTTATTGCTTAGGCATTAACCCACTGCAGAGAGAGAGAGACAGAGTGAGAGGTATTGGCGCAATCTTCACGAGAGAGAGAGAGAGAGAGAGAGAGAGAGAGAGAGAGAGAGAGAGAGAGAGAGAGAGAGGAGAGAGAGAGAGAGAGAGAGAGAAATGTTGGTGCAATCTTCACGGATACAAACCCCCCCCCCCACACACACACACACACATATAACACACACACACACACACACCACACACACACACACACACACACACACACACACACACATATATATATATATATATATATAGATAAGATAGAGAGAGAGAGAGAGAGAGAGAGAGAGAGAGAGAGAGAGAGAGAGCGAGGGACAGACAGACAGACGGAGACAGTGATATGAAGGGGAGGAGGGAGGAGGAGAGTGGTGGAGGGGTGGGAGAGGGCGGCGTGGCGGGGAAATTCTGTTACAGAAAGCCGTTCCCGCTGCACATGCCGCTGTCATTCTATTCCTTTGCCCTGATGGCACCGGCAGCGAGGCACAACTGCAGCTGAAGAGTTCCCTCCCCCCAAAAATGGGACATCTGGAGAGTAGCCTCTTGTATTAAACTACCCCACCCACGCTGCCCATTAGCCAAACATATACATGCGCGCGCGCACACACACACACACACACACACACACACACACACACACACACACACACACACATATACACACACACACACGCACGCAGGCACACACACACACACACACACACACACACACACACACACACACACACACACACACACACACACACATACACGCACGCGCACGCGCGCGCATAACACACCACACCCACACACACACACACACACACACGTGCGCGAGCACACACACACACACACACACACACACACACACACACACACACACACACACACATGCACACACATATGCAAGCATGCTTCACACCCGCTCATTGTCTGAGTAGCTGCCTGGCATCCTCTGAACAGATATCTATTCAGGGCCAGAGTTCCAAAGCAGCTCAGCCAGGGCTATGCCACATGTAGTATTTTCACATGTAGTATTTTCACATGTAGTATTTTCAGGCAAAACACATATCACAAAAAGGCGTAAGAGTAAGTTCAGAGACTCGCTCTATCTCTCATCCAAAGAAGACCTCTGTCAAAACTTAGTGAGTTTTACAGCTATTTTGTATTCATTTATTACAACAATTTAGAGCGATGATTACTTGGTTGCTGATTCGTGAAAGGCATAAAACATCATAAATTGCCCGCGGCAAAAATCAAATAGGTTCTAGCATTGGTATTGCACCGTCAACTGCCGGATGGTGCAGAAAATTCTTGTGATCCACCTCCTTATCTTTAGTGCATGGGATTTTTTTTTCTGTCTTTCTTTTTTGTTATTGTTGTTCAAAATCACGCGCCGAAGGTCAAGTGGCCTTGGGATAAATTGATCCAAACTGAAATTTTTCTCAATTCAAAAAAAAGAAATTGAAATGTCTTATCAGTTGCTAGCTGGCTTTCCGATTTCCAAGCGAAGCATAGTCTTGTGCGGTTCAAGAGCGCTGCACATTGGCTCATGATGTGAATGGTGCCAGATTAGAGCGACATGACAATATGCCCCCAAACAACTGCGAAACCTTTTCCTTACAAAAGTAAGTCGGATAGCTAACACAAGAAAGATCATGTTGCGCACTGACTTTGGCGCTAAATGTTGTTTTGACGACTTCCGTTTGAGGTAGTGCTTATTCTGTTAA
>JADBJO010001031.1:468131-470631 GCA_016801955.1 Conus betulinus
TTACTTTTTTTTGTTCATTGGTATTTTTTTTTTCCCCAGATGCACTCATGCAATATTGTTGCGTTCTTCTCAGGTCTTTTGCTTGGTTTCGTTGCATATACACATGTTTTTCTTTGCCCACAGGACGGGATTAAAAATAATATTTATGCTTAATCCATTACCATCTTAAATTGAATTTCTTTCGCTGGTTTGTTCAGTCGTTCATTCTCTATCTAGCTGCCTGTCTGTGCACATATGTATGTATGTATGTATGTATGTATGTATGATTGTATGTATGTATGATTGTATGTATGTGTGTATGTATGTATGTGTATGCATGTATGTGTGTATGCATGTATGTATGTATGTGTGTGTACGGATATACATCTTTCTGTCTGACTGTATGTATGTATGTATGTAACTATCTATCTATCTATCTATCTATCTATCTATCTATCTATCTATCTATCTATCTATCTATCTATCTATCTATCTATCTATCTATCTATCTATCTGTCTGTCGTCTGTCTGTCTGTCTGTCTCTCTATCCGTTTTTGTCCATTACTGTATGTATGTATGTAGCTATCTGTCTGTCTGTCTAAACAATTCTATATATGCAAGCAGGTTGTGCTGCAAGCGCCGGCTATCCCACTTAATCAATCATATCCATTATAAAAAATCCAATATCAATGCAGATCAGGGCATACTTCCCAGTGCACAAAAGATCAATTCCGAAAAGCGGTTTTGAAATAGACGCCACCCCTCCCGCCCCTCCCTAGCCCCCTTCCCCCTCCTCCCCGAAAAAAAAATTAAAGCAAACAGAATCCATGATGGAATAGACAGCCAAAGCTTTTCCCATCTCATCTGGCTGAATTATTCATAGATGAACGACATCAACCTTTTTTCTTATGGTTTGTACGAGAGTTGTGGCAGGTATAGGGACGAAAGTCCTTGCAGCTGTTTGTACGAAAGTGCTGGCAGCGCTGAGCAGGTGATGATGGGAAAGTCTGGAACCAGTCAGGTGGCGCCAGGCCCCCCGCGGAGCAGGCGGATTCCTACCAAGGAACTGGAGCATTCCATGACAACTGTCTGCCAACCGTGCGACGTTTCTGTTTATGGACTAATGACAGCCACAATAGCAGCGCTCTGAAGGAAAATACATCCTGTCCGAACCCTGCTCTCAAAGAGACAACTTTGGTCTTGTGAAGTCATGATAATCATGATGGAAAAGAAGTTGTTTCAGGACTGCATTTTGAATGCATCCTCTTTCTGTTTCATGATTAAAAAAGAAATACAGTGGCTCATCTGGCGGTAGCGCGACGTATTCTCTGGTGAGTTGGTTTATGACAATCTGGCGTTATTTGCTCCCTGTGGATTATGGGTATGTGAATGGACGAATTAGGGTGTGGCTATGATTGATTGGGGGTGGGTGGTGAGGGGGGTGGGTGGGTGGGGGGAGGGGGGAGGCCGGAATGAGCGTGATGGTAGTGAGGCTACCGAAGGAGTGCAGACGATAATACAGCAGTAGCAAAAACCAGCAAAATGGGGGAAAAGCAATTTGAGGTGGACTTTTTTTCTTTTTGAAATAATTCATGAAACATTCATAGTCTGTCACCCGAGAGTACTTTTTGTTGTTATTATCCCTTTGTGAACATAGTTTTGTTTCCCCACTCGCTCCCTCGACGACTGTTCAAAGTGTCTTTTTGTGCAAAACTTCAACAAACCAAACTACGAAAACAATGGCACGTCCGCGAGCCCAAATGTGGGATACACAGTCAATGCCAGTTAATGTGTGAGTCGGCCTGTACAATTTGCCGTAACGATGTACACCCTTTAGTTCTCTCTGATTTCCCAGCAATTCTGTCTTTGCTTTTGTTTCAGTTTCCATCCGCAGTCAAACCACATTGAAACTGTTACTGTGACCGCTGAAGCAATCTTCATCATATCCCGCATTTTCTCCCAGGAGATCAACTGAGAGAGAGAGAGAGAGGGGGGGGGGGTATCCTTCCAACAGTCTACACCCAGCACCGCCACTGTTTTTCAGTTGAACCAGGCTGAAACAAACAAACAAACAAACAAAAAAAACACCTTGCGTCACAACAAAATGGACGTCCGTTGAAACTGAACATGTTTTTCGCCTGCCCCGAAACGGGCTAGCCAAATCAGTTGGCAAAATGATGGGCGATTATTCCATAGTTTGCCAGCTCTGCCCAGAGTGGCATGCCAAGCCATTGCCTGAGAATGATGATTCCTTCCCCCAACCATTCCGTTTGGCAGCGAAAGACACACTGAGGTGTAATCGTGTTAACGACCGCCGCCGTGGGGGGGGGGGGGGGGGGGGGGGGGGGCGCTGTGCTATTCCTAGAGGGTTAGGAACACCTGGGATAGTATAGGAACCGTGGAGGGTGGGTGGGTGGGTGAGGGTGATGAGGGCAAAGGGGGGGGGTGGGTGAGTGAGTGAGGGGCGTAGATGATGGAAGGAGAAGGAGGGGTGAAGGGGGGGGGGGGGGGGAGAGAGAGA
>JADBJO010001031.1:478131-480631 GCA_016801955.1 Conus betulinus
TGAAAAGTGAAGAAGAACGAACACTCGCTTATCCCTTCACAAACAGTCACTTATCTCTTCAAACAATCACTTATCTCCTCAAAAGTGGGCGTGGGATAAGTGATTGCTCTTTTCTTCTTCTTTCTTAACAAAACTCCACAGAGCCTTCAGCACCCATACATCATGTCATACCTTACCCTTCATGTCATACCTTACCCATCATGTCATACCTTACCCTTCAGCACCATACACCATGTCATACCTTACCCATCATGTCATACCTTACCCTTCATGTCATACCTTACCCATCATGTCATACCTTACCCATCATGTCATACCTTACCCTTCATGTCATACCTTACCCTTCATGTCATACCTTACCCATCATGTCATACCTTACCCATCATGTCATACCTTACCTTATCATATCATACCTTACCCATCATGTCATACCTTACCCTTCAGCACCCAGACACCATGTCATACCTTACCCTTCATATCATACCTTACCCATCATATCATACCTTATCCATCGTGTCATACCTTACCCTTCATGTCATACCTTACCCTTCAGCACCCAGACACCATGTCATACCTTACCCTTCATGTCATACCTTACCCATCATGTCATACCAATACCCTTCAGCACCCAGACACCATGTCATACCTACCCCTTCATGTCATACCTTACCCATCATGTCATACCTTACCCTTCATGTCATACCTTACCCATCATGTCATACCTTACCCTTCAGCACCCATACACCATGTCATACTTTACCCATCATGTCATACCTTACCCTTCAGCACCCATACACCATGTCATACCTTACCCATCATGTCATACCTTACCCTTCAGCACCCATACACCATGTCATACCTTACCCCTCAGATCATACCTTACCCATCGTGTCATACCTTACCCTTCATGTCATACCTTACCCTTCAGCATCCATACATCATGTCATACCCTACCCATCGTGTCATACCTTACTCTTCAGCATCCATACATCATGTCATACCTTACCCATCGTGTCATACCTTACACTTCAGCTTCCATACATCATGTCATACCTTACCCATCGTGTCATACCTTACACTTCAGCTTCCATACATCATGTCATACCTTACCCATCGTGTCATACCTTACCCTACAGCACCCATCCACCATGTCATACCTTACCCTTCATGTCATACCTTACCCTTCATGTCATACCTTACCCTTCAGCACCCATACACCATGTCATACCTTACCCTTCATGTCATACCTTACCCTTCATGTCATACCTTACCCTTCAGCACCCACACATCATGTCATACCTTACCCTTCATGTCATACCCTTACCCTCATGTCATACCTTACCCATCGTGTCACACCTTACCCATCGTGTCACATCTTACCCATCGTGTCATACCTTACCCTTCAGCATCCATACATCATGTCATACCTTACCCCATCGTGTCATACCTTACCCATCGTGTCATACCTTACCCATCGTGTCATACCTTACCCTTCAGCACCCATACACCATGTCATACCTTACCCATCGTGTCATACCTTACCCTTCAGCACCCATACACCATGCATACCTTACCCTTCATGTCATACCTTACCCTTCATGTCATACCTTACCTTTCAGCATCCATACATCATGTCATACCTTACCCTTCATGTCATACCTTACCCTTCAGCACCCATACATCATGTCATACCTTACCCTTCATGTCATACCTTACCCTTCATGTCATACCTTACCTTTCAGCATCCATACACCATGTCATACCTTACCCTTCATGTCATACCTTACCCTTCAGCACCCATACATCATGTCATACCTTACCCTTCATGTCATACCTTACCCTTCATGTCATACCTTACCCTTCAGCACCCATACACCATGTCACACCTTACCCTTCATGTCATACCTTACCCTTCATGTCATGCCTTACCTTTCAGCATCCATACATCATGTCATACCTTACCCTTCATGTCATACCTTACCCTTCAGCACCCATGCATCATGTCATACCTTACCCTTCAGCACCCACACATCATGTCATACCTTACCAATCGTGTCACACCTTACCCTTCAGCACCATACATCATGTCATACCTTACCCTTCATGTCATACCTTACCCTTCAGCACCCATGCATCATGTCATACCTTACCCTTCAGCACCCACACATCATGTCATACCTTACCCATCGTGTCATACCTACCCATCGTGTCATACATTACCCTTCATGTCATACCTTACCCATCGTATCATACCTTACCCTTCAGCACCCATACACCATGTCATACCTTACCCTTCATGTCATACCTTACCCATCATGTCATACCTTACCCTTCATGACATACCTTACCCATCGTGTCATACCTTACCCTTCATGTCATACCTTACCCATCATGTCATACCTTACCCTTCAGCACCCATAGTCCATGTCATACCTTACCCATCGTGTCATACCTTGCCCTTCATGTCATACCTTACCCTTCAGCACCCATACATCATGTC
>JADBJO010001031.1:495631-498131 GCA_016801955.1 Conus betulinus
TTGTAGTAAGCCACAAAACTATAGTGTACAGGGGCTTCGGGTAGTTGAAAAAAAAAAAGAATCAATGGATGAATAAGAAAATATTGGAGAAGGGAGTCTCGTGGACAAAGCTTAGCAGGTGCTTGACCTACTCATCAATCAAACCAGTGTTGGGGTTCCGAAAAAAAAAATACATATATATATATATATATATATATATATATATATATATATATATATATATATATATATATATATATATATATATATAAGTGTATATATATATATATATATATATATATATATATATATATAAGTGTATATATATATATATACTCTGTAAGTTGCTGGAATGGTGCTCGGTACTTATCCTTGGAATTTATTGTTTTATTGTAATTTAGTCCCTTGAGGCGGATTCATTCCAAGAACTGGCCCTCAGCACTTGTGTCTTAAGAGGTTATCTTTTTATATTTTCTACTTTTTCACAAGAAAATGTAGCTTGTTTTGCTCTTTCATGATTTTCTTTTGCTTCTTAGGTGGCACCTTTAGTTAGTTTTTTGAAAACTCAACAAACATACTATGGTATTGCACACAGCCTTTTCTGGTATAGCATTCTTCTAAAACCGAAAAGGCAGAGGAGTCAAATTACCACTTTTCCGCGGTCACTGAGGAGAAACAATCAGGTTTCGAAATACCGGTATCTGACCAGGAGTTATATGTTAGTGAGCTTCCTCCCCCCATTGGAGATGGTCTCCCGCTTTGGAGACTATAAGCTTGCTGAAGGTTGATAGATAGATAGACAGACAGATAGAAAGATGGATGGATAGACAGACAGAGAGATAGATACACGCATACAAACAGATAAAGAAAGTGAGTGAGCGACTGAAAGACAGGGAGGGAGGGGGAGAGAGTCGTTTAACATTGGCTAGAAGAGAAGAAGAGATGGAGAGAGAGAGAGATGATGATGATGATTATCTTTATTTCCAAGGGTAACAGATAAGCAAACACATGCTTTTTTTTCATCCGACCCTTGCCCCGTTTAGGGACTAAGTATGACTAGCGACTAAGACTTTAAAAAACTTTTAACAAACACACATATCTTCACAACATTAAAAAGTTCATCCATTAACAGTTAAGGCGTAGATGACTTTAAAAACGAAAAAAAGAAACGATTGAAACAACAAACAAGAATAAAGAAATTGATTACAAAGAAGAAAAGAATCAGCACACACAGATATAGAATAAGCGATCCTCCTATCGAAGGAGAGAGAGAGAGAGAGAGACGGAGAGGAGAGAGAGTTACATTCCTTTTGTAAAAAAAAAAAAAAATACATACAACAAACTGCTAAGGATGATGATTAGACAACTACAATGCATCAATAATATCAATTTTTTTTTTACTTTCTTTTACATTTACATGATGTGGATTATGAGGCAAAACGAGAACGAACGGTACTATACAATCAGTTATCAGTAAACAGCAATGAATTCCTAGCATCAATAATCATAACACTTTATTTTTCATGCTGTGTGTGTGTGTGTGTGTGTGTGTGTGTGTGCGTGCGTGTGCGCGCGCGTGCGCGCGCGCGCGCGCGCTGTGTGTGTATGCGTGTGTGTGTGTGTGTGTGTGTGTGTGTGTGTGTGTGTGGAGGCGCGTGCGTGCGCGCACGCGCGTGTGTGTGTGTGTATGCGTGTGTGTGTGTGTGTGTGTGTGTGAGAGAGAGAGAGAGAGAGAGAGATGCCATTATAATTTACGTTTCCCCTTCCATCTTTTTTGTTTTTTCTTCTTGACCATTCAACACTACCCAAAACTACAAAAGTATTAATTAAGCGATAATCCATCGAAACGCAGCCGTAATTAACGAAGAGAGAGAGAGAGAGAGAGAGAGAGAGAGAGAGAGAGAGAGAGAGAGAGAGAGAGAGAGAGAGAGAGAGAGAGAGATTATAATTCCTTTTTTTTTTCTATCCAAAATATCACATGCTAAACATTACTATAAATTTGAATAAAGAGCAATACATCAATATGATCAACAGTAATCCGGACACACATTTATCACCTTGCAGTTACAGTGCTCGAAGAAATCCAAGTATTAAGACATCAATCAATTAGTGACAATGCACCAATAAAAGCCAGCGACCACAACAGTCATTCATCATGATATAATTTCAATCAACAGTCATTCATCATGATATAATTTCAATCATTAATAAAAAACTGATAGTAATCATATCTCTCATTTATCATTGTCTGGTTTTAAAAACATCAGTGGAAAGGAAACGGCGTATCAGTTAATATGCTGCAAACAGAGGGTGTGCCCTGGTATATGTATTTTGTCCCTAATAGCAATGGTCTGCTGTGAAATGTGTAATTAGTTTTTCCCTGAAGGATTCTGTAATTTGAGTACATCGGAAATGTAGTGGAAGTGAATTCTATACCACGCTACCTGAGTAAGTTAAGCTTGATTTAAAAGATCTATTCTAGGTATGGGAACCTGGAATTTGGTTGAAGCCCTAGGGTTTA
>JADBJO010001031.1:503131-510631 GCA_016801955.1 Conus betulinus
TCTCTCTCTCTCTCTCTCTCCATGATTATGTCTGTCTGTCTGTCTCTGTCTCTCTCTCTGCATTTCTCTGTCTCTCTGTCTCTGTCTTTGTTTTTATCCCTGTCTCTGTCCGTCTGTCTGTCTGTCTGTCTATCTCTCTCTCTCTCTCTCTCTCTCGCTCTCTCTCTCTCTCTCTCTCCTCTCTCCCTCTCCTCTCTCTCTCTCTCCCTCTCTCTCTCTCTCTCTGTTCAGGTTTATACGTAGGAGGGTTTGACTGGGAGTAGGGACGTGTAAGAAAAGGATCCTTTGGGTATCTTCATTTCACATGTTTATATACAGACAGAAAAAACAAAGGATTGTGTTAATTACTGATCTGTGTGCTTTGTGTTTCTAGTTTATGTGTTAGGCGAGATGTTGATCTAAAAAAACAACAGTAACAATCTCTCTCTCTCTCTCCCTCCCTCTCTCTCTCTCTCTCTCTCAAGATCTCTCTCTCCTCTCTCTCTCTCTCTCTGAGGGACGTTGAGTGTGCATGGTTACATGTTTTTTTCTGTAAACGGTTTACTGTAATTGTTACCTTATGCATCGTTTCCCGCATATTGTTGATTTTTACGCATGTTCTTGAGTGCTAACTTGCTTGTTTCATTCTTATGTGTGTGTGGTGTGTGTGTGTGTGTGTGTTGTGTGTGTGCGCGCGCGCGCGCGCGCGTGTTGTGTGTGTGGTGTGTGTGTGTGTGTGTGTGTAAATGTTTGTGCGTTCGTGCGTGCGTATGCCATGCTTTACTTTTTAAAACTAAAACAGGCAATATATGCAGCATGGCATTGTTCAGTTTAGTTAAATAATTCTAACCCAGAGTGATCAGTTTCTCTTTTCCTTCAAATTATCGGTGACCGAATCAAAATACTTTTTAATATAACTTACCATGGGTGGTTGACAAAAATGAAAGATACTGGCATTTTGATCGGACAGAGAACCTCTTGACGATTTAAATCTACTGGAAGAAACTGACATTTTGGTCAGAAATGAAACGGGCCACAAGATCGTTTAAATGTACTACTATCATTATAATTGAGTGTGTTATATAGCGCCTATCCCCGAATACAGACCATTCTCTAGGCGCTTATATATCGCTCTCTAATTTACGTTAACAAACCGTATTAAAAATAAAAAGAAACTTCTAGACGATTTTATTCACACACTAGAAGACTAAGAAGCAAGAAGATACAAATAATTAAAGTGAACGTGAATTACAATGTCCTAAAAACGCTTCATTTACGGTTTGTTGTTTTTAAGAAATATACTAAACCGATTTCTCTTTGACTCTCCGTGTACACTTAAGCAATGCCTTTGATATGCTGAGGGCAGTGANAACGGCACTTGTGTCGCTCCATTCACAAAAGCCAGAAGAACTCGAGTGGAGAATGCTCGTAATATCCGCCCAAGCGGCCTCGCCGTAAGAATAGTTTGCAGAATTATTTCCCTTGTCATCGTCTTTGAACCCATGTGTTGCCGAGTTCTTTCCCTTACAGAATGAGAATCGTCTTTGAAGCGATTCATTCATACCTGACGCTTCCGCGAGCGGTATCGACTAATCATAAGACGTTTCTGTTTATGGTGTATTAAAGGAAATATTTAACAGATATGAACAATATATTCATCTCTTTATAATCTGTCTCACAGCACCCGTCACAGAGTAAGTGTATTTTGTTTTGTGTCGAGATCAAAGAAAAGAATGTATATGGTGGCTGGCTAATTCAATCTCTCTCTCTCTCTCTCTCTCTCTCTCTCTCTCTCTCTCTCTCTCTCTCTCTCTCTCCTCTGTGTGTGTGTGTGTGTGTGTGTGTGTAGTGTGTGTGTAGGTGTGTCTAGGTGTGTAACCATCCTCCTCCTCCTCCTCCTCCTGCTTCTCCTCCTCATCATCATCATCATCGCCATTGCCATCATCATTATACCAACAATTGTTTAAACGCACGTGCAAGAAACCAACCCACGATCCTCCAATATTCACATTTTGAGTCGCATTGATTCACACGTACTTGACATATGCGCTGGACTGAGACAGTCACTCCGCTATGTGGATTGAACTAGGAAAGAAAAACCCTTCCCCATGTGCGTTTGTATCCATCATTGCACGGCAGGAAAAGTGGCACAACCAATGTTAGGTATGTATCCAAGGTCTGACCAAGGCGTTGGACTAATGCGCAGGTCAGACATCTGCAAAGTCGTAGCCACCAGACCCTCTTCTTAAAAGCTCTCATCTTAGTCATTTATTCATTTGCCACATCAGCTTTAAATCATGCGCTGTGTGGTCTCAAAACTCATCGGATGTGGCGTGGCGTATATGGACTAGTCCGCACGCATTGACGCCTCCTTGATGAAACTGACACTGACACTTTCACTGTGCACTATCGCTGTAGAGGAATGTGAAGAGCAGAACTGGCCAGAGGGCGGGCAGATGTGACGTCATTCAGCGCTGAGATTCGGCTGCAGAGTACCGGATGGCAGCGAAAGAGGGGGCGGACCATTCATTGTCTTTACTGTGAGAGATCGTCAGCCTGCTGCACAGTCTGGAACTGCAGGTTCTGACAGAGATCCAGCAGCCTGGGCTGAAACTGTTGGAAGTCTGTAAAGAAGATAAGTGGAAGTCCGACCAGCAGAGAGTGAGTTATCTGATCTGGGAAAAAAACAAAAACAACAAAGCAGCATCTTAAAAAGCGTTTGTGTCTTGCGCGGACACGAAGCATTGTTTTAAACAAAGCATCTTAATATCGTACTGTCTTGCGCAGACACGAAGCATTGTTTTAAACAAAGCAGCTTCCTAATAGGGTTAGTGTCTTGCGTGGACACGAAGCATTGTTTTAAACAAAGCAGCATCTTAATAGCGTTAGTGTCTTGCATGGACACGAAGCATTGTTTTAAACAAAAGCAGCATCTTAATAGCGTTGTGGACACGAAGTATTATTTATTTTTTTTTTTATTAAAGTCTGTCGACACAGTGAGAGTGTGAAGTCATAGCCAGAGAGAGAGAGAGAGAGAGAGAGATAAAGAGAGAGAGAGAGAGACAGACAGACAGACCGACCGACAGACAGACAGACAGACAGACAGATAGAGAAATAAAGACAGAAAAACAGAGACAGAGAATGACACAGAAGTCACAGCCAGCACATCACACACACACACACACACACACACACACACACACACACACACACACACACACACACACGCATGCACGCACACACCACACACACACACACACACACACACACACACACACACACACACACACAGAGAGAGAGAGAGAGAGAGAGAGGAGAGAGAGAGAGAGAGAGAGAGAGAGAGAGAGCAGACAGACAGACAGACAGACAGAGACAGATAAAGACACAACCAGTAGATCACGGAGTGACAGAGACAGAGTCATAGCCAACAGATAACACAGAGAAACAGACAGACAGACAGACAGACAGATGCAGAGAGTCATAGCCAGCAGAGATCACACACACACACACACACACACACACACACACACACACACACACACACACACACACACACACATCGTGAGATAGAGAGAAAGAGAGACAGACAGACAGACAGAAAAAACGTTAGGGTTAGTGCCTAGCGTGGGCACGAAGCATTGTTTTAAACAAAGCAGCATCTTAATAGCGTTAGTGTCTTGCGTGGACACGAAGCATTGTTTTTAAACAAAGCAGCATCTTAATAGCGTTAGTGTCTTGCGTGGACTCGAAGCATTGTTTTAGGTCCATCACCACCCCCGCCCTTTCCCCCGCCCTCTCCTTGTCCGTCCGTCTGTCTGTCCGTCTGTCTGTCTGTCCGTTCGTCTGTCTCTGTCTGTCTGCCTTTCTCAGCTCTCTCTCTCCCTCTCTCTCGATCTCTCTCTCTCTATCGATTTTTGTGTGGTGAGTGTGTGGGTGTCGTGTTGTCTGTTGCTAGTGTCTGTGGTTGTGTGGAACAGAGGGGGTTGCACACAATGGTCTGAAAACCATCGCAGAACGCGAAGAGAGAGAGAGGAGCGAGAGTCTCTCCCTCTCGTCGCATGGGCGGGGGGTGGGGGGGGGGGGATGGGGTGCGAAGAGATGAGAGGAAAGGAGGGGGGTGGGGGGGGTGTGGGTGGAAGAGGGGGTAGGCAGGGGTGTTCTGGGGGGGGGGGTGGGGGGGGGGCGGGGCGGGGGGGGGCGGGGGGGGGGGGGGGGGGAAGGGATGTTGATAAAGCGAGTGAGCGGAGAGGGAAGGGGGGAGTCTCGGGTGGCATGGCGGGGGGGGGGGTCGTGGGAGGTGGAGGGGGATGTTTATAAGCAGCATCGCGTGGCGAACAGTGTGCGATGTTCTACTATCCCTCAGGCGATGTCATCGTGTGTGTGGCCACTAATCGCTGCACGCTACGTCGGGAAACGATATCGACCATCAAATCTTCTGTTGCTAAGATGGTTGGGAAACATGAATACAACCCTCCTCCTCCTTCTACAAGCACACAGACACACACAGATACACACAACACACACACACACACACACACACACACATGGTTAGGCGTATGCGCACACACACATGGTTAGGCGTATGCGCACATCCTTTGGCGAAAGGAAAACGGCCAAATGCACACCTTCTGAGAAAGCCCTTTTCAGATTGAAGCATGCGGATCGATCACAACCACAAAGCCCCCCCCCCCCCCCCCCCCCTCTCTCTCTCTCTCTCTCTCTCTCTCTCCTCTCTCTCTCTCTCTCTCTCTCTCTGTGTTTCAACTTGAGAACGAACTCCACTTTCTATTGAAATGCATGCTTATATGCCTTTCAGAGAAAAATACATACTGAAGCACAGACAATTTCGGAAGTGAACTCTACTGAACTAAAACAATTACTTGAAAACGAAAATGTGCATATTGCAAGAGATATTGCTATGAGTATTTATTATGCAACTGAAAAAGAGAACTCGTATCCCCACACAGTATGAATAGTTTTACCTTCATAAATCAACATTATTAGTACATCTAAAAATGTACTTTTGTTATGATTTCTCTTTTTTCTCGCTCTGTGTGCACTGCACCTCACATTGTTATAGGCTGGAGGCCTGAAACATTAAAATTATGTTCTCTCTCTCTCTCTCTCTCTCTCTCTCTCTCTCTCTCTCTCTCTCTCTCTCTCTCTCTGTATGATGTATGTGTGTGTGTGTGTGTGTGTGTGTGTGTTGTGTGTGTGTGTGTGTGTGTGTGTGTGTGTGTGTGTGTGTGTGTGTGTGTGTGTGTGTGTGTGTGGTGTGAGTGATGATGATTTCATTCCCGGCGGCTTTTTCTTTCTTTCTGTTTTGTCTTTCTTTCTTTTTTCTTTTTTCCCTTTCTTTCTTTCTTTCTTTTTTCGTTCTTTCTTTAAGACTTAGTAAGACAATGTAAACCAAATAGCAAATAGTAAATAGTAAATGTGAACTGTGATTCGGAAGCAATCGGAAATTACTAATACGAACTTGTCATAAATGATAGCCAGAGCTTTCTTTCATTGACAATTGTCTATCCAGTGCTGCTTCAATTGATCCTTGTTGCTCGGAAGATACATTCGAACATATTGTTGCTCGGAAGATACATTCGACATATTCTGAAAGCAGTCAGTGACATGTCAGCATAACAAAGAAAGGAATCAAAAGCAGTATGCGCTCTTTGCTGAACTGTTTGGCTAATTATTCAGGGGAAACAAAATGTGTACACACATGCTTTACATCGATGAGCGCTCATACACACACACACACACACACACACACACACACACACACACACACACACACACACACACACACACACACGCACGCACGAACACCCACCCCCCCCCCCCCCCCTCCACACACACACACACACACATACACGCACGCACGCACGCTCGCACACACACACACACACCACACACACACACACACACACACACACACACACACACACACACACACACACACACACACAACAAACACACATAAAGCTCGTGCGCCCTCCAATTTCCAGTCCTTTGTCGCATTGTGGCATGGAAGGAAATACAAAACGCATGACGCTATTCGCATGGTGGAAGGAATACAAAACGCATGACGCTATTTGCATGGTGGAAGGAATACAAAACGCATCACGCTGTTTGCATGGTGGAGGGAATACAAAACGCATCACGCTGTTTGCATGGTGGAGGGAATACACGCTCACGCTTTGCATGGTGGAAGGAATACAAAACGCATCACGCTGTTTGCATGGTGGAGGGAATACAAAACGCATCACGCTGTTTGCATGGTGGAGGGAATACAAAACGCATCACGCTGTTTGCATGGTGGAGGGAATACAAAACGCATCACGCTGTTTGCATGGTGGAAGGAATACAAAACGCATCACGTTTGCATTTGGAAGGAATGGCATGCTATTTGTATGGGGGAAATACAAAACGCATCACGCTATTTGTGTGAAAAGGCTGTCGGCTCGAGGAGATGTAATCATAGCCAGCATGCAATGTAGACATACAGAGATGACGTCATCATAGCCAGCATGTAATGTAGACACACAGAGATGACGTCATCATAGCCAGCATGTAATGTAGACACACAGAGATGACGTCATCATAGCCAGCATGTAATGTAGACACACAGAGTGACGTCATCATAGCCAGCAGGTAATGTAGACACACAGAGATGACGTCATCATAGCCAGCATGTAATGTAGACACACAGAGATGACGTCATCATAGCCAGCAGGTAATGTAGACACACATATGACGTCATCATAGCCAGCAGATAATGCGGACACAGAGAGGGAACGAAAGATATATATATCTTCCCTCACTACCTTACCTGCTGGCACTCAGGGAGGATGTCATGTGCTGATGAAGGCAAATAAAGCCGAAAATTTCATTTACAACCACGACAGCTTGTTGTCCTTATGTCTTTTTTCTTTTGGATATATATATATATATATATATATATATATATATATATATATATATATATATATATATATATATATATATATATATATATATAAAGTCTGTCAAACCGATGAGTGCGTGTAGTGATAACCAGCAGGTAAAAAGAAAGAGAGAGAGAGTGGTGGCTGAGCTGATAAGAGAGAGACAGAGAGAGAGGAGACAAGCCAGGAGATAGCAGAGAGAGAGAGAGAGGAGAGAGAGAGAGAGAGAGAGAGAGAGAGACAGACAGACAGACAGACAGACAGAGAGAGAGAGAGAGAGAGAGAGAGAGAGAGAGAGAGAGAGAGAGAATACAGTCAGTCACAAATCCACAAGCAGTGACAGAATGAAATCACCGGAAATGTTTTGCATTGTAACTACGCTATTGATCTTTTGCTACGGTGCGTGCGCCGCTCTGTGATAAGAGGAATGTGTGTTCGTGGCCATAACTTCGCATGGAAAATGGAATTAAACGGCCTATGATCAATAACGGCCCATTCCGGACACCCCGAATGATAAAGAAAAAGAAGGCGCATGGGTAGAACTGGTTATTATATTGTCATCCGAATAATCATAATT
>JADBJO010001031.1:515631-517344 GCA_016801955.1 Conus betulinus
ATTTCAACGATGTTGCATGCCTGGCAACTGAAGACCATCCAGGAGAAGAAACTCGACGCTTTTGACACTAAGTGCCTACGTAAGATCTTGGGCATCAAATGGTCAGACTTTATACCAAATGAAGACGTCAGGGAGAGGTCCAAACAGCTCCCCGTGTCAACCATCGTCTGCAGACGGCGCCTCAACTTGCTGGGTCATGTCTTAAGATTACCCTCATCAAGACCTGCAAACCAGGCCATTAAATGGACCCCAGCAGGCCAGAGAAAAAAGAGGACGACCCAGAGATGAGCTGGCGACAGTGGTGGAGAGAGACCTCAGACTCGTTGACAGAGGATGGAGTGACACCAACAGACTGGCAGAGGACCGTGCACAGTGGAGCGCCTTGACTGCCTCATGCGTCGCAAGACGCGGGAGCATCTAAGTCTGAATCTAAGAAGCCCTTCCACCCTGCCTTAGTTTTTTTCGTTCTTTTTGTCTTCCGTCCCTCCTTCCTCCTTTCTCCCTCACTTTCTTCCTTATTAGCACCCTTCCTCCCTTCCTTCCTTCCTTCCTTCCTTCTTTCATCCTCCCCCTTCTTTTGCCCTTCCTCCTTCCTTCCTTCCTATTCCCTTTTCTTTTTTTTTTCTTTTTCGTGTTCATCTTCCTTCCATCTTTCATTCTTTTCGTCTCTATCCGTTAGTTTATTATTTTCCTTCTTTCTTTCTGTCTGTCTTTCTGAGTGCTGTTAATATTCTAGGAAACTTCGGCAATGTTCATGACAGTCTGTTGCCATCAACTGTGTGTGTGTCTCTCTCTTCCTGTCTCTGTCTGTCTGTCTCTGTCTATCTCTCCCTCCCTCCCTCTCTCTATCGTCTCCCTCTCTCTCTCCTCCTCTCTCTCTCTCTCTCTCTCCCCTCTCCCTCTCTCTCTCCTCTCCTCTGTCCTTTGTTCTCAATCAGAGGATGGCTCGCGATTTTATATTGCAATACACTCTCTGTCTGCTTCCTGCCTGTCTATCTGTCTGTCTGTCTATATGTCTGTCTGTCTATCTGTCTGTGTCTGTCTGTCTATCTGTATGTCTCGTTCACCAGGATGGCTGGCGAATCTGAATTGCAATACACTCTCTGCCTGCTTGCCTATCTGTCTGTCGATCTGTCTGTCTGTCTGGCCTGTCTCGATCACAAGATAGCTGGCGATTTTTGAATTGAAATACACTCTCTGTCTGTCTGTCTGGTCTGTCTGTCTGTCTGTCTGTGTCCTGTCTGCCTGTCTGTCTCTCTGTTGTCTCATTCACAGGATGGCTGGCGATTTTGAATTGCAATTACACTCTCTGTCTGCTTGCCGTCTGTCTGTCTGTCTGTCTGTCTGTCTGTCTCGTACACAGGAGGGCTGGCGATTTTGAATTGCAATACACTCTCTGTGTCTACATGTCTGTCTGTCTGTCTGTCTGTCTGTTTGTTTATCGGTTTTAGCAATACGTCCCCTGTCTGTTTATTTATATACCTACATGCGTACGTATCTGCCTATCTTCCTTTCTGTCTGTCGGCCTGTTTGTCCGTCAGCCCTTATGTTTGTTTGTTTGTTTTGCTGACTGCTCTTCATTCTTTGTTGCGCCCCGTTTTTAGTTCTTGTTTTCTATCTTTCTTCCTTCCTTTTATTAAAAAAAAGTTTTCTTTGAGACTCTGTTTTTCTGATTGCCGTAAGCAATCTGGAATTTGCCAACCGTTTTGTGAC
>JADBJO010001032.1:0-15000 GCA_016801955.1 Conus betulinus
GTAAAAGGGGCCGGTGTGTGTGTATGTCGTGTCGTGTGTGTGTGTGTGTGTGTGTGTGTGTGTGTGTGTGTGTGTGTGTGTGTGTGTGTGTGACATAAATGTGTGTATATTTTTTTAGAATGTCATTAAAAGTGTATGGAGTGTGGAGGTAGTGTAGTATGCTGATCTTTGCATGCACACAGTCTATCTAATTAATAAGATACCAATAAATGACCATCACTTTTTAACCCAATTCAAATCTACCGGCGTAACGGTAAACTACTTTAGCCTGGTTTCATATCTGAACAAAAAAAAACAACATTTTTTACCATTGAAATAATATAAGAAAATAAATCAAATAAATAACAAATAAACAAAGTAAATGTCCAACTAGACTCTTTAACAATTGCCCTAACAGCTTCTATAGCCTTCGCTTCGTTCCCAAAAATGTCCCAAAAATTCTCGATTGATGGGTTCAGACTTAATAACCAAGTAGGTAAATATTTGTTAGTATTTCTCTGCCAAGAAAGATGACAAGGAATGGTGTAATATTTTGGCCACAAATGCAAGTGACATTTTTACAATATTTTGTTTTGTAAGCATCAAGTCTGAGTCTAAAGATCAGACTCTTCAAAATCCGTTCCTGATGGAGATTGTGTCCCGTTTAAATATTTTACAAGCTTCTTAAAGAATTTTCCCTTGTTGTCCTTTATTATGTTTGGACACTCTTTTCGTCTTCGTATCACGGAATCCCATGATGCTTTACCTAAAAGGCTATAATTTCCATACAAGGGTAACGAAATATTTTTCTTAAAGCTCTTTTCTTTAAACTGCACTATTTTTGGCTAACCGATCAACCCTTTCATTTGCTGCTAAACCACAATGTGATGGAATCCAACAAAAGTCACTAGAAGAAACTACGTAAAGACCAAAAATGAATTAAATGGTAAATCTGAGGTATCATTTCTCCTCTCACTCTTGTATGAGAATATTTTAAAGCTTGTAAGACAGATTTTGAATCGACACAAAATAATATTTGAAATATCGAATATGGAAAACTAAGAAGACAGATCAGTGCCATAATAATGGGCAGTTAGCTCTGCTGTGAATACAGGGAAATCTTTCCCAATGTGATACACTTTCTCTATTTTAACGGTGTGTGTGTGTGTGTGTGTGTGTGTGTGTGTGTGTGTGTGTGTGTGTGTGTGTGTGTGTGTGCGTGCGTGCGTGCGTGCGTGTGTGTGTGTGTGTGTGTGTGTGTGTGTGCTGCTTGTTTATAAAGGAAGAATCTATGGGACAAAATCCTGATTTTGGACGAAGTGAGAAAAAAAAATAATCATAAAGAAAGAAAGTAAGAAACAAAGAAACAAGTACGCAAACTAAGAGAAAAACTCACTGCACTGTTTCTGATTCTCACACACAGTGGATCAACGCAGTACTCATCATCGTTGCAGCCAAAATATCCCAGAGGCAACCCTGGACAAACCATATATCGGAGGGCTACACGCCAAAGGCTACACATTCACAAGCTACACAGCAGTCATTTCACTAAGTATAAGGCCAGCAGCCACTTTAGGACTGGTGAGCTGTATTGAGGGATAACAGGAACGTTTCCCTCTTGCTGCTTTTCTTTCCCCACTTCCCTAGCGTTCTTCTGGCATCTCTCTGGAGTGGTGAACACTCCTCATCACAACCATTTCTGACCTGGGGCTGGTCACCACAGTTCCACAACAAGTGAATACCACACTTTGGAAACACACATTACTGCATTGTGGTACTGTCTTGCCTTTCCAATGAAAGTTCGGTTTCGTTGTTGTTGTTGTTGTTTGTTTGTTTGTTTTTTCTCTTACACCAATTATAAAAGCAAACTAGAGAAAAAACAAATGTTTAAGGTGGTACATCATTTTCACTCTTGACAATACAAAGCATTTGACATTCTGGCCGGAAATAAATCGCGCGCGCGCGCGCGCGCGCACACACACACACACACACACACACACACAAACACAAAACACACACAAACACAACAAAACAGAGAAACAAAACAGAGGACCAGGAATACGGAGGCAGGAAAACAACGTGCCATTTACATTACAGATTTTAGGGACATGCTTTAAAAAGAACAAAGCTACAATAAACATTGAAGAGACCTGGTCAAAAAGAACTGGAACACTTATTAAGAAAATTAACCAAGACATGGAGCGAGTGAGATTCGAAAGTTTATGGGAAAATAGTAATAATAAGATGCTTAATGTTGAGTCAGTTTGTGTTTGTAATGCAGTTTGTTTGTTTGTCTAGGGAGATTTTAACTACAACAAACAGAATCCTGTTTAAATTTATATTGCATAGAAAGAGTTCCAATGAAAAGCGTTTGAAAATATAAAAAAGGAATATAACTGAAAATAGCGGAAGCCGATATTAGTCAAGGAGGAGTCAAGATGGTCAACATTTTTTGGATGCTAGAAAATTTCTATTTACAGTGGATTGATCGATCATTTATGGCAACAGATGATAACTGGAGCGATATTCCCAAATGGTATGTTACAAAATAATTAAGCAACATGTATGCCTTTGACATGAATTGTAAAAAAAAATGCTTATTTCACATTAATCAAATTAATTGCCCATTTTGGCAAGAGGTTCTCCACACGCACTTAGACCACAAAACCCTGGCCAATGAAACTGATATACCTAAACACAACTTTCATGAACAGGTCCTTTGGAATAAATTCACTAATTCAATAAGACGCCCATATTCTGTGCTTGGAAACAAGACGAAATTGAACAAAACGATTATAGAATGCTCAGCTGCGCGCAAGCTCTGGAGAAGGTATTACGCAACAGAACAAGCGTACTGTTTGAGTATAACGCCCTTGTAAATTCAATATCTGTGTCCTGGAAAAAAAAAATGAATCCGTGAAAACCCTTAACCAGAAGAATAGATACAGAATGACATTGATCCCAAGGTTTATTGTTCAAAACCAAAACATATCAGAAAAATTTTTAAAAAAAAAAAAAAAGACAAAGAAAAGACGACTGTGGGCTTAAAAACTTGTGATCATGAATTTGGCTAAGAAATCTAAATTTTGAAATAGGTAACACCCGTGGTTACTGGCACATGCTGCTACGAAAGAAATCAGACAGAGGGGGGGTTGCAGTGGGAAATCGTTCATAACTTATACCCACAAATATTTTGTCACGTAAAATGAAACTGGATGATGGTGAAAATAAATGCTCCACTTGCAGAACTGAGGATGATATTTCAGAACATTTCAATAAACACTGTCCATCAATCAAATCGATGCAATAAGATGGAATGCAATATTCATGGTCAGACAGACATCAGTATGAATTTCAATGTTTGACATTCTTTCTATATAAATACGAAAGATGCTTGTGAAAACGATAACCAATGACGACTCGGTGACGAGCACAAAGCACACCTAGGGTGGACTTGTTACTCCTCAAAAGGCCAGTACCACAGCCAACTGACCATGTTTTCTGGAAGAACCAGAGCATGCCTGGCGTCAAACAGCGATCAGAGAAGGCGATTTTCAGGAGCTGACGTTGATGGTGACCACAACCTTGTCATGATGGTCTGTGGAGACCGGTTGAAGAGCAACAAGAGAGTGACACAGCTATCTCAGTTTCAGTCTTGAGAAAACATAAAAGTCCTGTCATCACTCTAGAATTCCATGCAGTCACAGGAAGAACATTCACCTCGCCACTACTAGAAGCCCTAGCAAGCAATGTCAACCAAGTGATGACTGACACAGAAACACCGGCCCTAGGAACAAGCCAACTGAAATCAACGCAATGGATCACAAGCAATATTTTGGTGATGTGTGTGACTCTACAAGGGACTTAAAACTGCTGAAACAGTTTAACGAGGAAAGGGTGAAGGGGGGAGTGGCGGTACAGTAACACAAGCAAGAGGATAAGTCAAGAAATGAAGAATACAACGAAAAGTAAAACGAACAACAGTGCGGCTACACTGAGAAAAACCGTGACAGCAGTGACATCTGGGATGATGTTTTTTCCCCCAAGAAAATGTAGTCTTCAGTTGCTGCCTATCATTGACGCATTTTCCTCGCCACTGCACCGTGCTGCATTCCAAACATTATTCATGTAAGGACTCTGCGTAACAACACTGTAGCTTCGCTAGCCCTATACCCCTGCATGTGTAAGGACTCTGCGTAATAACACTGTAGCTGTAAGGACTCTCTGCGTAACAACTCTGTTGCTTTGCTAGCCCTGTACCCTGCATGATGGCCATGCTTTGTTGGCAGATGGTTGGCTGGGCTGTAAACAGTGGAGTAGCGTTTTCATTGTACAGTATCTAATTCTTTACACACACACACACACACGCACGCACGCACGCACGCACGCACGCACGCACGCACGCACACACACACACACACACACACACACACACACACACACACACACACACAAACACACACACACGCGCGCGCGCGCGCGCGCGAAATTTAAGACAAAGAATAGAGCAACTGCCAAGTTTGTTGCTCCACACTGTCAATGCATAGCCAGCTGGTTTCTATTGTACTTACGGCATTTCTTTTCAGAGGAGCTAGATCTTGCGTTGCATACTGCACCAGACATACACTCTGTAGTTTCCTTGCATGGCTGAAGTTGCTCGATTTCTACACACACACACACACACACACACACACACACACACACACACACACACACACACATGGACTTGCACACACACACACACACACACACACACACACACACACACACACACACACACACACACACACACGCGCGCGCGCACGCACGCACGCACGCACGCACACACACACACACAAGCGCATGCACGGACGCACTCACGCCCGCCCGCCCGCATGCACGCACGCACACACACACACACACACACACACACACACACACACACACACACACACACACATCAAATCAATCGCACGCACGCGTATGCATGCACGCACGCACGAACGCACGCACGCAGGCACGCACGCACGCACACACACACACACACACACACACACACACACACACACACACACCAGAGCACAAACGCACATTAATTTTGCATTTGCACAGATGCACACAAACATACACACGCTCACAGTGAGCGAGCGAGCAAGCAAGAGGGAGACAGAGAGACAGTCAGACATACAGACAAAGAGACAGACGTTCACAGACAGAGTGAAAATATTCACTACGGACATGATTATGTTCACAGGCAGTGTGAAAATACTACAGACTAAATCAAGTTCACTGACAGTAAAAAAAAATGTTGACTACAGATTACAGACCACAGATTACACAGTTCATCATATGTTAAAGAACAGTGTGAAAATAGGTAAATACTTTATCATTTCACTACAGACTTGACCTTATTTACAGAGTGAAAACAACACAGGCTGAATATTACAGACTCTTTAATGGAAGTGCGAAAACACTACAGACTTTTAACACCACGTTCACAGAGAGTGTGTCACAGAGACAGAGTCTGCCGCGACCGGCTCCTACCCAGAGTTGAGTTTGCTGCGGACTCAGTCGGGAAGACTGGGACCACACAGTGGAGTTTCATCCACTTAATGGATGCGTTTCTGAGAGTGTTGCTCAAATTTCCTGATCAACACTACAGGTGCCTGTATCTCCCAGTTCTGGTTGACGCCGGGAAATATTATGAAAGGAAGCGTGGAGTACAGCCCTGGCATATAGTCTCGGACCGAAATTGAAATCCAAAACATTATCTTAATCATCTTCATTCTCATAGATCAGCATTAAAAAAAAAAAGTCTCAAATTCTGTGGCCCTTCATGCCCTGCTCTCATGGTGATCTCAATTTGGATGTCATCTCAACGTCTATGGCCTTGGTTTGGTTCCATCGGGGTCACCGGTATCGGCGAGTCCATGGAGGCTGTCGTTGGACGGACGTAGTGTGTGCCTCCGGAGGGAGAGCTCACCCACGCCGGCTCCCCGACTAAGCAATTATTGTCGTCAGTAGGGGGCTTAGTAGGTGGTGTCCTGCGTATGTTAGATCAGAACAGGCGCACACTGACACCACCGAAGTGACTCGGCAGCAGTGCAGTGTCTCCTCCGGTGGGTTGTCTCTTGACGATTTGACATTGACTGCTCCTGTGGATTGCCGGTGCCAGGGCTGCGGCGGGGCCGACCGGGCTGTGGCTGTGGACGGGGTGTCGGAATGAGTGGCGAGAATGCACTGCCTTTGAGGTGGCGCAGAGTTTGGGACAGCACACACACAAAAAAAAAGAGTGTGAAAATATTGATCACTTGAGCATGCTCAAGGACAATGTTAAATTACTCGCTACAGAATTGATGACAGTCAGAGACTGTGAAAATATTAACTACAGACGTGACCATGTTTACAGAAAGTGTGAGCATACTGGAGACCTGACCCTGCTTTAAGTCAGTGTGAAAATATTGCAGACTTGATCACGCCCATAGACATTGTGAAAATACTAAAAAACTTGACTTGATTCCCAGAGAGTATGAGGATACTAAAGATTACTTACAGATAGTGTGAGAATACTTACTACAGGTTTGATCTTATTAATAGACGTGTGAAAATACTATATATTGACCATTTCTAGACAAAACCTAGAATACTATACATTTGTCCCCATTCACCGAAAGTGTAAAAAACACTACAGACAAGAATATGTTCAGTCGAAAAATACCCCATGCAGACTTGACCATAATTACAGACAGTGTTAAAATTCTAGCTACTAAAAACATGTTTGTAGACAGAATGAAAATACTAACTACAGATTTGACCATGTTCACAGAAGGGGTAATAAAATACAAACAAGGCAACTCCACCGACTCTATAAAGAACATTCTACAGACCCAACCATGTTCACAGACCGTGTAAAAATACTAAAGGCTTGAACATGCTCACAGACCGTGTGAAAATACTATCGACTTCATGTTTACAGATACTGTTAATACTACAGACTTGAGCATGTTCACAGACACAGTGAACATACCACAGACATGACTATGTTCACAGACAGGCTAAAATACTATAGACTCCATTACGTTTACAGATATGGTGAAAATATGACAGACTTCACAATGTTCACAGACATTGTAAATTTTTCACAGACGTGATCGTGTTCACAGAGTAAAAATGCTACAGTCTTGATCATGTTACAGACAGCGTAATGATACTACAGATCTGAGCATGCTCAAGACGGGGTGAACGTATGAGGCTTGACTATGTTAATAGACTTTGTAAAAATATCACATATTTGGCCTCGTTAACAGACCCTATGAGATACTACAGGCGTGATCATGTTCAGAGACAGGGTGAAAATACTACAGACGTGATCATGTTCACAGACAGGGCGAAAATACTACAGACGTGATCATGTTCACAGACAGAGTGAAAATACTACAGACGTGATCATGTTCACAGACAGGGTGAAAATACTACAGACTTGATCATGTTTACATATATTGTCAAAATTCTGCTGAGTTGATCATGTTCACAGACAGCGTGAAATCACTACAAACTTGGTGATGGTCAGAGGAGAGTGAACATACTCACTACAGACTTGAACTTGTTCAGAGCCGGTGTGAGAATATTACAGACTTGATCATGTTCACACACATTGTGAAAATACTGCAAACTTCATCATATTCACAGACATTGCGAAATTACTACAGACTTGAGCATGTTCACAGACTTTGGATTTACTACAGGCTTGATCATGTTCACAAACATTATAAAATTACTATAGACTTGAACATGATCAAAACATTGCGAAGTTTCTACAGACTTGAGCATGTTCAAAACATTGTGAAAATACTACAGACTTGAACATGTTCACAGACATTATGAAATTACTTCAGACTTGAACACAGACTTGAGCATGGTCAAAACATTGTGAAAATACTACAGACTTGATCATGTTTACAGGCAGGGTGAAATACTGCTGACTCTAACAACTTCGCAGATAGTGTGAAACTGCTACAGACTTGATCATGGTCGCAAAACGTTGTCAAAATACTACAGACTTGACCATGTTCATAGACAGGGTGAAATACTACAGAGCTGACCATGTTCACAGTGTGAAATAACTACAGATTTATTCAGACTCCCATGAAAATGCTACAGACTTGACCATGTTTATAGACTGAGTGAAAAATACTACAGACAAGATCATGTTTAGACAGGGTGAAAGTACTCACTACAGATTTGACCCTCGTCACAGATGGTTCCATTGCGACAGTGTTTCTGATATACACCG
Source organism: Conus betulinus (assembly GCA_016801955.1). Classification (NCBI taxonomy): domain Eukaryota; kingdom Metazoa; phylum Mollusca; class Gastropoda; order Neogastropoda; family Conidae; genus Conus; species Conus betulinus. The sequence continues at coordinate 8,252 of JADBJO010001032.1, forward strand.
TCTTCTGATGAACAACTCTGTCCTGTGTCCAACTCTGCACGACACAATACATAGGATGCACATCTGACGGGGAGTTAGAATAGCGCACACATTTATACCAACCGAAAACTAGAGACACATTCATTGGAGGACTCTCCATATGGGCGTGCGTGCGTGCGTGCTCACACGTGCACGTGTACGCATGCGTACATACCGTGTAAATACGCATGTGTTGTGTTCGTGAGCAAATTTGCATGATTGTGTCTTCTTCTAGGGATGGGTATGGCAGGTGGAGGAGAATAAGTGAGGGTGGGGCAGGAGGCAGTTAGTGTGGAGTACAGCAGTGGGGGTGGGTATAAATATCTGTCTTGCAAAACGGATATAAGCAGTGTATGGGAGAAGAGGATGTGCAAGTGGGACTTTGCTAGCGTGCGTGCTATGGGACCACTTCTCAGCTGATGGCTTACAAGCTTACAAGTACCTTCAGAAATAAATGGTATGAAAAACGTGTACCTCTTGTCCTGATGCCCGTGACTTCGAGCATATGGGGGAGGGGGAAGGGCTAACAGAGAAAAGGACAATGTGATAGCAGTGGGAAAAAACACGTGGCTTAACCAGTATTGTGCATTTTGGTATACTATATGCTGACTGCTATATACTATATGCTGGCTAAATTCAAGACGAATGGAAGTGTTCACGGAGAAAAGGGGGCTTTCACTGCATAAAGTGAAGATGACACCAGCTATTAAAAGTACAGTCGAGGTGGATTATATGTTATCAGACAGAGATATTACTATGTCAAAACTCACTGCACTTGTTGCCATCTGCAGCACTGCAAATGCCAGTCGCGCATTCTTGCTGTGCCTTGCTACAGTCTTTACCTATCCGAATCTCTGAAAGTAAAAATTAATATTTGCTTGAAACTCTGTCTGTCTGTCTGTCTGTCTGTCTGTCTCTGTCTCTCTCTCTCTCTCTCTCTCTCTCTCTCTCTCTCTCTCTCTCTCTCTCTCTCATTAGTATTATCAGCGTGTAGAAAACTGAAAGATCACGAGGGTAGCTGGCCTGGACGGCATTGTTGGTGGGCTATTTAAACAGGCTTCTGATCAGGTATTGGAATTCTTTCTGAAATTGTTTGATAATCATATTATTTAATATTGGTACGTTTCCAGAAAACCTGACTGAATCAGTTGTTTTGCCATTTTCTTTTTCAAAAAGGGTAATGTTAATGACCCTAAGAACTACAGAAGAATTTATGTTATAATCCAAGAATTAAAATCTTTGGGACAATTAATCACTACCAACCGCAGGAAAGGGTAGGGGAAATAATATCACAGAAGATTACCAAGCATGCGTTAAGAAGGGTTAACCAACTTTTGACCACTTGTTTTCTTTGCTTCCACTTACACAGGAGCAGTTTTCTTATAATAGGAAACCATACATAACTTTGATATATCTTTAAAAAGCGTTTGACCCAGTGAATAGAATTCTCCTGTGGCCCGTCCTGGAAAAACAAAACAATAAAACGGTATTAAAGGCAAACTCTGTACTCTGTTAGAAGTATCACGGCGGCGCTGGTGTCGTATATAATACTGTCGCCGTGGAACTGTATCGCAGTTACAGCATTTCACGTGAAATATTGTTGCAGTGACAATATTTTCTGGAAAAAATTGTCGCGCGACAACTTTTCACGCGAAAATGTCCTATAGAATATTGAAGCTGTCCATAAAATACTGTCGCTCGAAATTTTGCGACAGTTTTTTTGCGACAGGACGCTGTGAAATATTGTAGTCAGTGAATGCTGTCACGTGATATCTTGCCGCTAGAGTTAACATTTCCTGTGAAATATAGTCGTAGCGTTAGTATTTTACAGCGACGATTTTTTCTGCAAAGTGAAAAAACGTCGCAGCGGTTGAGCGTCAAAAAATATCACAGAAAATAATGCAGCCTGCCATGGAATAAAAAATTGTTGCAAGTGATTTTTTTTTATCATAAATGTTTTTGACAAACGTGAAATTTCCATTTGCGCGCGCGCACGCGCGCGCGTGCGTGCGTGCGTGCGTGCGTGTGTGTGTGTGTGTGTGTGTGTGTGGGGGGGGGTGGGTGCGTGCGTTTATGAACGTGTGTGCGTGCGTTTGTGACGTGTGTGTGTGTGTGTGTGTGTGTGTGTGTGTGTGTGTGTGTGTGTGTGTGTGTGTGTGTGTGTGTGTGTGTGAAATGTGATGGGCTTTTTCAATTTTGTAGGCCTAGGATATTCAGCACAACGAAAGTAGGGGAAGGCTGGTAAGTTAGAACCCCTGAGAAATGCAGCCCTACCTCCTTCACTAATTTTACTTCACTCAAGGTTAATTATTGTAAAGCTTACCATAAGAGCTTCATATAATACAGCCATCAAATGGCTATCTTTATTTCAAAAAGTTCTATATAAGAAATCATAAAAGTTTTAAAGAAAAGGAAGCCCACTTTAGATATCATTTCAGGTTAAATGGACCAGGGAGTGGTAAATATTGGGCTAAGGGCCTATATTAACCGACACGCATTATTCATAAACCCAAACCAATATCGTTTGTCTGTTGGCCATATAAGATGTGTGAGCTTGTTCGATAATCCATTTAAAGGCACCTAAGTTCTCAACACATTCATAAACTAAACTTAAAGAATAAATGATTATCCTTAATTGTCAGAACAGAAACTCAAGCAAAATAGAGTTTAAAAGCTAATACAAGCCAACCTGCAGAACAGACAGTTTCAGCTGTCTTGCTTTAATTGCGGTGCTTCTGTGGCACTTAAAATCATGAATTTACAAACGATTCAAAATAACCCATTTTAGTCACAAGTAACTCAAAAGTTATCAGAGGCCATAATGCAGAGCTTCAGGCATCATTTGGCTTTGTTTTACTGCAGTCCTTTTAAGGCATTCAGAGCTCCAAGGAAGCCAAATTAATTAACATGGTATTTGCTTGAAAGGATCATCCATTTCTTTTCTAAAGCTTTTATCTAGTTTAATGAAATAAACAACGCAGAAAAAATGCAGAACGCAACGTTCAAATGGCTTTTTCTTTCATTACGCTCGTTTTAAGGCACCTAAGGCCTAAATATAATCATGTTCAAAATGTGAAACATAACACATTTATGTAAATTATCTTTTGTTTTGTATGGCTTCTTTTAAAAAAGACAAACGAATTAGGTTTGGAAATGAAAAGAAACATTCAAAGCACCGTCAATATTTGGATATGTTTCATCTAAACAAGTGGATGTCACACACACACACACACACACACACACACACACACACACACACACACACACTGCCGACAAAACTGGATCTTGAACCTCTGAAGTCTTGCGGCAGAAGACAGAACCGAAATTTTCAAAAGATAAGTTCCTTTTGACCAAGATCAAAGAGATTTGTTCGTTTTGTGATGCTGCGAAGTTAAGAAGTAAAAAGGTCACACACAGTCCAATAAGATCGAAGCAGTTAAACAGCTAATAACGCAAATTTCTCAAATATCATTGTCATAATTATTTCTCTTTGTTCGTCGCACACTATTTAGGCTTATTGATAATGAGCAGTCCAAAAGCTGCAACTTCTAATAAGTACGCTATAATGCCATGGAAATACTACTACACTTCATTTTCTTTCTTTCTTTCTTTTTTTTTTTTTTTTGTTTCTTCTTTAAAATAAAATCCAAATCAGAAATTCGGTGACATTTGAGGTAGAAGGAAAGAAGTTTTAAGAGTTGTGTGTAGCATGTAATGAATTAGGATATCCATAATATAACAGTGGCGGCGGAAGCTGTCCAGGATGGGGGGGGGGGGGGGGGGGGGGGGGGTGGGGGGCAATGGATATTTCAAATCATTAAACTCCGACAATCAAAATATGTCAATGTTCGATTAAAAAAAAAAAATTCAACATGCAATATTCAGTTCACACACACACACACACACACACACACACACACACACACACACACACACACACACACACACACACGAAAATACACTTTGTATAGCTGCAATAAAAACGTTGCGGAAATTGAGAGAGAGAGAGAGAGAGAGAGAGAGAGAGAGAGAGAGAGAGAGAGAGAGAGAGAGAGAGAGGAGGACAACTGTCGGACTTTCTGACTGAATAACATAATAACATACCTTCTCTTCATATTCACTGGACAATTAGGCACCCTAAAATGCAGTTACTAAGTCACGGGAGGTTACACCATTACACGTTTTATTTTCCGAAGTAACTTTGACGTCGTTCATTTCAGCAAACGAACTCGGAAGAAATTTCAGCGAGACTGAGCTGATCAACCTTGTCTTTGAACACATGCATATATGAGACAGTTGTTTAGGCGCTCCTGAGTCATAGTGCTTCGGAGGTATGTTTTGACCCGCTTCAAGGCAGAAAAAACTGCGTTCAGCTGTTGCAGTTGTAACTGGAATGGTCAAGATACAGCCTGATAAGTTTGTCTACCTCACTCAACATTCTTTTAACAGTGTCAGAAGCTGTCAGTTCTTCTAGCAGTGTCTCAAAGATGGACTTCTTCTTGTCCCCCAGAGCATGTGGAAGGATGGCCAACTGTGTTTTGAGTCTGTCCATGTCAATGTCCGCAGCATATGTGTCTTTGATCTCTTGAGTAATTTCTGGATTCTTTCCTGCAGCTCCGTCACCCAAGAGAATTTCAATCTCTCCTTGGCAACGTAAGACTTTGTTGGTCAAACCTGCGCTTTACATGCTCTTTGACGTTGTCTATGGCCTCATATAGTACTGCTGTCTGTAATAAGCAGAAGGGTCAGAGTAGCTGTGACCCTGGAGCCCTCATTAAGTCTTCGTGGAGGCTGTCTCTGTCTCGGAATGCGGGGCTCATCACACACGTTTGCAGCCTTGGTTGAGACGTCGGACATCGGCAAAAAAAACGTCTCTGGAAACTTTTATCCTGGCGCATACTTTCAAACGTTCTCAGACAGAGGTTTGCAGCTTTTGTTGCATCCACACAGGACGTTTTTTTTCCTTTGAACAGCAGTCGCCAGCTCTTCAGTCACAGCAAAGACATCCCGTGAAAGTGAGAGCCCAAGAAAGGTGGAGAACTGCTGCATAAGTGCAAGAAGGCCGGATGCCCTCCTGGCATACTCATCATGTCCTTGTGAGACTAGTTCAAGTGTTTCTTGCAAAAAGCCTCATAGTTCTCAATGAGAGAGAGTCAAAAAGCTCTTGTTCGAACAGTCCACCTTGTTGGACACAGAGGTTTAATGGACAGGCTGCACGAAGTTGGTTGGTTTTTCATGTTGGATTGTGTTTTCAAAAAGGATCTGTCGTTTTGGTGACAATTTGATCAACTGAATGACCTCTGTGGCAAAGTCAAGGGCATCTCGTATTACTTTGACCTTTCTGGAAGCCTCTTGTAACACACGATTGACTGAGTGTGCCAAACTGTGTACGGACACTGCTGACGGGACGTCGTCTTTGAACCGTTTTGCAACTCCTGAAACATGACCCTGAAAATGACTGGCCCCGTCGTGGGCCCGACCCCTACACTTCTGCACTGGCAAGTCCCTGTTTGAAACATCACGGATTTCGTCAGCTAGGATCGAAAAGCAATTCGCTTCTCCGATTTCAAGTACAACAGATCGCCAGACTTTATGTGCCATAATCCCGAGGATCTCGTTGACAATATCATGTGACAGACATTTTGAACCCCTGTTTGTTTTTTCCTTGCAGCCCTCTCCAAAGCAGACCTTGAGCAGCTGTTGAAGGTTTGCCTTCCTGCTCGTCATGTCCACGGAGAGGCAGACCCTGACGCAGGAGAAACTGAAGGCTCCTTAGTTCGTTCGTCAGGCTTTGCAGGTGTTTCTTTTGTTCTGTTCCATGCTGACACACCAACCACTGGAGCATACACTGACGTTGTAGACTGCCTACATTTTACGTCATTCACGGCTGCTCCACGAGAAGATGATTTTTCGTGGCTTGAGAACTTTTCCAGTGCTTTCGTCCAGTTGTCAAAACCGCTCCATACAAACCCTGCATCAAGTTTGCAGCCTGAGTGATTATTAGCTCTCATGCAGAAGAAACAATATACCTTGTTGTCTGTTGTCAACACCAGAATCCCAGCGATAACGCTCGTTTATGACTTTTGCTGTTTTTCGGCCAATGTAAGCCTAGGGTTTGCATGCTTGTTTGTTTTATTACGATTCTTCACAACGACAAAACAATCGCACTACACGTACGTGGGAACTTGTACATGATGAATGTACATGGGGCACACACCCAACCGTCCGTGGGTGGAGTAACTGACTAGGTCAGAGAGGGGGGTTGAAAATGCTCTGACAGAGAGAGAGAGAGAGAGAGAGAGAGAGAGAGAGAGAGAGTCGAGAGAGAGAGAGAGAGAGAGAGAGAGAGAGAGAGAGAGAGAGAGAGAGAGAGAGAGAGAGAGAGAGAGTGAGGTGTGTGTGTGTGTGTGTGTGTGTGTGTGTGTGTGTGTGTGTGTGTGTGTGTGTGTGTGTGTGTGTGTGTGTGTGTGTGTGTGTGTGTGTGTGTGCGAGCGTGCGTGCGTGCGTGCGTGCGTGCCCGCGCTTGTGTGTGTGTGTGTGTGTGTGTGTGTGTGTGTGTGTGTGTGTGTGTGTGTGTGTGTGTGTGTGTGTGTGTGTGTGTGTGTGTGTGTGTGTGTGTGTGTGTGTGTGGCTCTGTGTGTGTGTGTGTGTGTGTGTGTGTGTGTGTGTGTGTGTGTGTGTGTGTGTGTGTGTGTGTGTGAGTAAGCGCACGTGTGGGTTTGTGCGTTTGT
>JADBJO010001032.1:20000-27500 GCA_016801955.1 Conus betulinus
CGCGCGCGCGCGCGCGCACACAAACACACACACACACGCAGATGCAAAACCACGCACACACACAACACACACACACACACACACACACACACACGCGCGCGCGCGCGCGCGCACTCGCACACGCACACACACACACACACACACACACACACACACACACACACACACACACACACACGCACGCACGCACACACACACACACACACACACACACACACACACACACACACACACCACACACAAACGCGTATGTGCACACTGCATATAATGATGCGTGGCAGGCACAAGAAAGACTGTTCTTGTGAGCGCAAAGAAGATTTTTGTTTTCATTTATGTCATAATCCTCATTGTCATCATCATCATCACCACCATCATCATCATCGTCGTCATCGTCGTCGTCGTAGTTGTCGTCGTCGTCGTTGTCGTTATGTAACTTTAAAGGTCCCTGCAAGTTAACCTTAAATGGTTCAAACCACTGTGTTCCAATTAAAGTTGGGTGCACACTGACTTCGTTCAAATTCAAAATAGCTGCAGTCGGCTGCAGGAGAAAAAAAAAAAAGAAAGAAAGAAAAAGAAGGACAAAGGGAAAGGGCGATGGAGGTGGGGGTGGGGGTGGGGGGGCAAACGGAGAAGGTCTTTTCTACACTTTGGAGAACTTTTCGCATGCTCGACTAAAGTACTCGTACAGCTTCGCCCACTTGTTATGACATATGGTGGTGCCATCACGATCCGAAGTCCGAGGTGTAGCAAGCACACACACACACACCACACACACACACACACACACACACACACACACACACACACACACACACGCACACACACACACACATTAAATCAAATAATTCCAAATTACTACTCGCCTATTGCTCCAGGTAGGGATCCTATGATGAGTATTGGCGCGCGCGCTGCAGGCAATTGGACGCTGGCGTTCGCAGGCAATCAATGTGCGAGTACGTGAAGGTACAGGAATGAATGATAACGTAAGTACTACCAAGGTGCAAAGAACACAAGAAATTGCAGCTGAGTGGCTGCCTTTTTCATTCATGACTAGGTCTTTGCAGCATAAAAGTTGTGTATGATTGGATTGGATTAATTGGGTTTAATAGCTTCTCTCCAGGAGAAGCCTTAATTGCTTGCTCATTTAATAGAAAAAGAAAGAAAGAAAAGCATCTGTGTTGCATGCATCATGATAGTGTGGTAAATGGTTCATGATTTCCGCCTGAGTGTGGCTGTACTTTAATTCGCCTGTGTGCGATATACAACTATCCTGTTCGCCTGTGTGCGAATTGGCAGTACCATTCCGCTTGTGTGCGGTACATGAGGTATAACCCTAGCTAAGCACGGCCAGTCATCTAGGTCACAGGACCAAGAGGAGGTCACAACAATACATAAGGAGGATCAAATCGAGAGACTTGATGCACGCATCGGTCAAATTGATGACAGAATTTCCAGACTGGAAGAAGCTATTCATAGCTGTTGACAGCCAAAAATTCGGACAAAGACCCGGCCATCTCCAGGCACCGCATGGCACTAAGAGACAGCAGGATATAAAGCGCCCGCCGCCGTTTTGTAAAGTACTTTACAAAACGGCGGGGGCTTAACCCGCCGATTTTGCAAAGCACCCGCCGATTTTTAAGCGCTGCTTAAAAATCGGCGGGGGCCTAGCCCGCCAATTTGTAAGCGCTCTACAAATCGGCGCTGCTTACAAATCGGCAGTTTTACAAGTCATGCAATGTGTGCCAATTTGTAAGTGCTTACAAATGGCGCTGCTTACAGATCGGTGGGTTAAGCAAGCTACAGTGCTATAAACTATGTGCACTGCACTTTGTCCACCTCTCTGCCATTAGTGAATGGATTTTCAGCGGGCAGTCACCCACTTATTTGCAAACTTGTGAAAGGAGCATTTGAAAATAGGCCTTCTTTCCCAAATATGAAGACCCTTGGAATGTAAATACTGTTCTTAATTATTGAGAGATTGCTTATCTCCCATCAATCAGTTGACTTTGAAAGAGCTGACTTTGAAAACTGGCATGTTGTTAGCTTTAGTTACAGGTCAAAGAGGTAGGTCTTGCTTTGCACTGTTTGAAAACAAGTGACGTAAAGATCTTGATTGTAAATTTGTGTTACAATTTTCATGTGTACTAAAAAACAACAAAGCCAAGGAAACATACTGAACCAACGGAGATTAGAGCGTTCACAAAGAATGAAAATTTGTCTCCAGTGTCCAGTATGCCTCAGCATACAGGCTATAAATGGGATGGTGCAGAATGCACCCAAACAAAGTCAAAGACCTTCATGGTGGATGGGATCGAAACATTCTAGGTAAGAAGATTTGGCTGAGCCATAGGCTACAAACCCATAGTCCAGTTTGGAGTGGATCAGAGCCCTGTGAAGATGGAGAAGTGTTCTTTTTTATCAGCGTCCCACTTCGTGTGTTTCATATTTCTTAGAATATTCAGTGCTTTTTGTCAAGCAGTTTTTAAGTGTTGGATGTGACTTTTATAGTTAAGCTTTTGATAAGAAAAAAGAAAAAAAAGGAATAGCATCCAGAAGTTGGGCTTCTTTTACAGCTGGAATGCTGGATTTGTCCAAACGAATTTTAGGATTGGCAAAGAATTGACGAAAATTGTGAAAACGGATACATTGTTTTGGTGCAGACGTGTCAACCTTTCCAGCATCAAGATCACTCGCAGCTGCCAGAGCGCCGATTGTGACACTGACCACTCTTTGGTGTGCAGCAAAGTGAAGCTCCCTGCGAAAAGACTGCATAGTAGGAGAAAGGAGGGCCGGCCTCGCATCGACACCAGCAAAACACGCGACCAAAGAAAAGTGGAGGAGTTCGCACGCGTGTTGGAGGATTCTCTCCCTGGTCCACCCACTGCAAATGCCCAAGACCGATGGGAATACTCCAGAGATGCTGTCTACAACGCCGCCATGTCCACCTTTGGCAAAAAGACCAGCAAGTCAGCTGATTGGTTTGAAGCCCATTTAGAAGAAATGACACCAGTCATCGAGGCCAAGAGAAACGCCCTGACAGCATACAAAACCAATTCCAGTGAGCAGAACCTCCAGGTTCTCCGTGCTGCTCGCAGCAAAGTCCAGCAGTGTGCCAGGCAATGCGCCAACGATTATTGGCTTCAGCTCTGCTCCCAGATCCAGATCGCAGCTGACACAGGCAACATTAAGGCGGCGATGTATGACGCATCAAGCAGGCACTGGGCCCAACACAGGAGAAAACTGCCCCTTTGAAATCAGCTACAGGGGAGGTGATTCAGGACAGAGAACAACAGATGGAGCGCTGGGTAGAACACTACACTGAGCTATATGCAAGGGAAAATGTAGTCACAGAAGATGCCCTGAATGCCATAGAGTGCCTACCAGAACTGGAAGAGCTTGACAGAGAACCAACCATAGACGAACTCAACGAAGCCCCTGGACTGTCTTGCCTCTGGCAAGGCACCAGGGAAAGACGGTATTCCCGCCGAAGTACTGAAGTGCTGTAAAGAGACACTTATCACCGAGTTGCATGAATCCTCTGCCTCTGCTGGAGTGAAGGCGAGTACCACAAAACATGAGGGATGCTAACGTCGTCACACTGTACAAAAACAAAGGTGACAGAAGCGATTGCAATAATTATCGTGGCATATCCCTCCTTAGTATCGTTGGGAAAGTCTTTGCACGAGTAGTACTGAAGAGGCTCCAGGTACTTGCAGAGCAAGTTTATCCTGAATCGCAGTGCGGTTTCCGTGCCAACAGATCCACTATAGATATGATCTTCTCCCTTAAACAACTTCAGGAGAAATGTAGGGAGCAAAGGCAGCCACTCTTCATTGCCCTTCATAGATCTCACAAAGGCTTTCGATCTGGTCAGCAGGGATGGCCTCTTCAAGATCCTCCCCAAGATTGGATGTCCACCCAAACTTCTCAGCATCATCAGATCCTTCCACGAAGACATGAAAGGCACTGTCGTCTTTGACGGCTCAACATCAGCTGCCTTCAACATACGGAGCGGAGTGAAACAGGGTTGCGTCCTGGCTCCCACCCTGTTTGGAATCTTCTTTGCTGTGATGCTGAAACACGCATTTGGTCCTGCAGCTGAAGGTATCTACCTCCGAACCAGGACAGACGGAAAGCTCTTCAACCTCTCCAGATTAAGAGCCAAGACTAAAGTCAAGCTGAGGTGCCTGCGTGACTTCCTCTTTGCAGACGACGCAGCAGTAACCGCCCAGTCAGCCGAGGACCTACAGCAGCTCATGACTTGCTTCAGCGATGCCTGCCAAGACTTCGGGCTTACCATAAGCTTGAAGAAAACACAGGTCATGGGACAGGATGTTGACTCTCCCCCAGTCATCAGCATCAATGACCATGAACTGGATGTCGTCCATGACTTTGTTTATCTGGGCTCAAATATCTCAGACACCCTCTCACTTGACGCAGAGCTCAACAGGCGCATCGGCAAGGCAGCTACCACCATGACCAGACTGACAAAGAAAGCATGGAACAACAGCAAGCTGACCGAGCACACAAAGATCCAGATCTACAGAGCCTGCGTCGTGAGCACCCTCCTGTATGGCAGCGAGTCTTGGACTTTGCGTGCCCGACAAGAGCGAAAGCTCAATGCTTTCCATATGCGTAGCCTCCGACGCATTCTGAACATCACCTGGCAGGACAAGGTCCCAAACAACACTGTCTTGGAAAGAGCCGGATGCACCAGCATGTACACGCTGCTGAAACAGAGACGTATGCGCTGGCTCGGCCATGTCGTGCGCATGGATGACGGACGGATCCCTAAAGACCTCCTCTATGGAGAACTTGTGCAGGGAAAAACGTCCCACAGGCAGACCACAGCTGCGATTCAAAGACGTGTGCAAGAGGGATCTAAAAGCCTTGAACATTGACCAGAACAACTGGGAAGCAACAGCCCTCGAACGGTCAGCCTGGAGACAGACTGTGCAGAAGGTCTCTCTCCCTGGCCAGCCACACCTGTCACTGTACCAGAACAGACACCTAGAGCACATCTCCATAGTCTTCCGAGACTGAAGGATGCCTACAGTTTTGTTGCTTGACAAGGTAAACCTATTCTTCTTCACTGTCAAATCATATCCACACAAAGTTGGAGTCGACACTGTCCTCTGGCATATGAAGCTCCAAGTGCGCAGAGTGCGAAGTCATCAGCGAACAGAGAGGACTCAGAACCCTGGTTTACTGAATTGACAATGTCGTTAGTTTTGATGTTGAAGAGAGCAGGAGAAAGAATGCTCCCTTAAGGTACACCCAAGTGCTGCTCATGAATGTCAGACAGCGAGGTGCCGATCAGCTAGAAAGATTTTGAACAAATAAAGGCAGATGACCACACAACTCAAGTTTATGAAGATCCAAGAACTCTAGATTTCCAAGTGATACCGGATGCTTTTTTCCAGATGAAAAGGCAGCAACCACAAATTGTTTATTAATGAAGGTGATGCAAATGGTAGTTTCCAGACAAACTAAATGGTCGAAGGTCAAGTGGTACTTTTCAGAACCTGCACTGTTCATTGGCTAAAAGGCCATTGGTTTCCACCTTCCACATCAGACCACATTGGACGATAGTTTGAAGGGGTGGCAAGGTCTTTTCCAGGTTTGGGAATGGGAATGATGAGGGCTTTAAGTTAGGAGTGCCCCAGATATAGTTGTAGACTGTTATGTAGTCTGGAGACACCTGTCTGTGATATGTTTCAAAAACAGATGATGAAAGTTCTCCAGTCCAGGAGCAGAATCGTTGCAGGTTTCATTTGTTGAAAAAAGTAGATCGTACACTTCAGAGTTGTCTGAAGTGAACTTGTATGAAGATTTTTATCTGCGTTTTTTTTTGTTTGTTTGTTTTTGTTTTTTTTTCGTTTTTGTTTTTGATCAAGCTACAGATTTACTCGAGGATGATAAGTTCTATTGAACAGTGGAGGCCAGCAGATTGGCAACAGCTTGTTTATGCTCAACTCCCGGGGATGGCGAGCTGTACACCGCAGGGGTTACCCTGGACAGCCGAACTGCCTGTTTTGACTCAGCCCCATGCAGGGTGGCCGACTGATACACCTGGTCAGAGTGTACCTCCCCTCCAGAAGAGGTCAGAGCCAAAGAGATGTGTTGAGAGCACCTGCCCTCTCACTCTCCAGGATCTCTCTCCCCCCCCCCCCCCCCCCCCCCCCCCACTCCCATCACAGGTCGCACTGCACAGCAAACGCAGTAGATCTGAAGAAGACCACAGAGAAAACAAAGGAATATGGAAAAGAAGGCTTGAAGGGGAGACGAAGACAAGGAAGATCCATTCATAAGGCATAATATAGAAGAGGAAAAAAGGCGGGTCACTATTCGTCACGGCCCTCACCCTTAGCCTGTCTGACATGGGAGACTGTACCAGGGGAACCACCTCCTACCACGTTGTGCTTAGGCCAGACAGCAGCCTGACTTTAAACGCCTAGTTGGATTTTTGAAAAAAAAAACTATCCTCTCATCTAAATGTTGATGTCCCTGCCAGTAGGGCATAAGGGATCACTGGACCACGCAAGCCCTCTGAGCACGGCAAGGTTGCAACCCCCGGAAGGAGAATTTAAATTACTTCACCGACTGACATAGACAAACATATGCAAGATAGAACACGACGCGTTTCGACCTTTCAGGTCTTCTTCAGGGAAGATAAACAACATTCAGGACAATAACAACGAAGAACGAGCTATCACCTATCTTCTCAAATCGGCGCAAGATGAGCATTAATTCAACGTTCGGGATTCAGCCATTGTCTGTTCCGTCAAGTGTGTGGGGAGTGGGAAACATCTTTTAAACAATAACAGCTGTGTGTGGTTTGGGTGGCTGATAACCTGATAACTGTAATTAGTGTTAACGCGGAAAGAACAATCTGTATACTGATGTCATATAATACATATTTTTTCTCTTTAATCTCTTAGTGTCTTTCAAATGTTTGTAGATTGATCCTTAAAAGTTATCACCAAATTCTCCATATAAACTGTTCTTTTACCTTCACTACACTATATACACGCTGATGTACATTTTGAATACGCAGGTGAAATGTTGGCACACAAAAACTGAAAACACACTGGCTGATTTTTCACTCAGCCATTTTGTTCTTAGTTTCTTACCAACACCGACGTAATGTAACATTTTTGAGGGTTCTGCTGTGAATGTGGGCAATTTAATGGTCCTATCTGGACAGAACGTAGCATTATATTTCTTTCTGTATTTGCACATAATATCGTTTTACCTGTGTCAGAAGATAATGGCATTTTTAAGTTATGAAATATAACAGTTATATACATTTCCTTGCGAAAATATTGATTCGTTATCTTTAAGAAAATGGCAGTCTTGTATGTGGATTTTATTTCAAGACCTATCAATTCAGTATCTTAACAGATGAGATGGCTGGACAGATCTAAATGTTTATCATTTCATCACGTTTGTTCGCGTTAACGCTTGTTGTAGCTAAGAAAACGTTGAAGTCAATGTTGG
>JADBJO010001032.1:32500-37500 GCA_016801955.1 Conus betulinus
GACAGTACGGACTATTCGGGTCGCACCTGCCGCTTGATTTTAACTCTACACAAACAACGTGAAGCAGCCTATTTAGAATCATTTTACTCTATGAATATCAATAAAAACAATGAAAAGACAATGCTAATTGTCATTGTCCAATAGCTTACTTTGTTTGCCCAAGCTTGGATTTGACCTGCATCAGTGTGAATTTGTTTCCAGACACTGGGTGCTGTGGTTTACAGAGCCTGTTGCTCATATCAGTGCATTGAAAAGGACTTGATCTGATGTCAGTAAATATTGCTGGGGCCGCTAGATTTATGGGGCTGTTATTGACGTTTAGAGAGAGGGAGAAGGACTGGCATTTGTGTGGGTAAATTGACATGAACTGTCGTTTGGTATTGATATATATATATATATATATATATATATATATATATATATATATATATATGATGATAAAAACTTAAAGCTTAAAACCGGGATTACAATTTGTTTCGAGGCATTCTCCTCTCTTCAGATCCCATACCATCCCTTGCTATAGGCCTCAATATATATAGGAGTTGTGAATTGTATTCAGGGAAAGGAAGAAAGAATTGTGTTGCACGTGTTGTGTAAAGGGGGTGGGGTGGGGGTGGGGGGGTGGGGCTCTACCAGGGTTGTGACATCTTCTTTGCTAATTGTGCTGCGTGAGGGGCTCTGTTAGGGTTGCTATTTCATATTTACTGACACAAATTTCCTTTTATGCCTGCAACTGTCTGTCATTTCAACTCTTGTGTTTAGTGTTGCCACACTGGGCTTACACAAGATTATCCATTTTTCTGTTGTGCACAAGCTGCATCTCTTGGTGCTGTTGTTACACGCCGCTGCTCTTTTGACTATTTTCCATGTTATATTAAAGTCTATATTTGCTGCCTTAAGATACTATACGTGTTTACTTAATTTCGTTTGGTTTCTGTATTTTTCATACTTGGACGATTGCTTATGGTTGGCATACCTAGTTTTTAATTTATTTTCAGTAATCCCTATATATGTCTCTTTACTATTATCTGTTGTGTCACAGTAGCTTGGTATACAATGTTGTCAGAGAGGCACTGATTGTTCAGAGGGCATTGCGCCTTGGTAGCGCAATTGCAAGTTTTCCGTTTGTCACCCTCATTCTTAGCATTGGTTTTCCTTCTGTTGGATGTGTCAATTATTTTCTTAAGATTTGGCATACATGAGTAAGACAGTTTGATGGTGTTCCTATTGAATGTTTTTTAAAGAGTTTGTGATCTTTATGGAACGATTCTTTTAGTATCTTGAAGATTCTTTGCCAATATTGGTTTTTACCCTGCCATCATATGGTGGGTTATACCAAGTTATTTTTCTCTTTCTATTCTTCTTCCTGCTTCCAGCGCTGCTCTCAGGTTCATATTTCAATTTGTAACTATATCCACTTTTTCAACAGTGCTTCTTGGTAATCTGCTGCTGCATCATTGAATACTTCAGTATTACAGGAAAGACTGGATAACCTTTTTTATTATCCCTTGTGGTATGATTTTCTTGATTGCTGGCGGATGGTTACTCATAGAATTTACATATAATGTGTTGTGTCATTATGTCTTTTTTGTATGGTTTATATTGGTTTTTATTCAAATCCAGCGTTGCATCCAAATAACTAAGTACTTCCTTGTTGGCTTCTGCTGTAATTTTCAGAGACTGTTCTTCGTAACTGTAGATCAATTGGGACTGCAACTGATAACTATAGATTCATACAGACCATTGTTCATGACCATAGAACCCTGGGGACCGTTGTTGACGACTATAGATTCACAGGTACTGTTGCTGACGACCATAGTTCCATGAAGACAGCTGTTAACGACAATAATTATTTTTATTCGGGCTGTTGTTGTTGACTATTGATTCATGGGGAATGTTACCATTGACTATATAGATTCATGGGAAGTATTGCTGATGACTATGTATTAGTGGGGACTGTTGATAATGACAATAGATTCATGGACTGTTGATGATGACTATAGATTCATGGGACTGTTGATGGTGACTATAGATTCATGGGACTGTTGATAATAACTACAGATTTATGGGACTGTTGTTGAAGACTACAGATTCATGGGACTGTTGTTGAAGACTATAGATTCATGGGACTGTTGTTGATGACTATAGATTCATGGGACTGTTGTTGATGTCTATAGATTCATGGGACTGTTGTTGAAGACCATAAATTCATGGGGACTGTTGATAATAACTACAGATTGATGGGAACTCTTGTTGAAGACCATAGATTCATGGGTACATCTGTTGATGACCATATATCCATGGACGTTGGTGTCAATGGCCATAGATACATAGGGTCTATTATTGGTGACTGTATATCCATGGGGACTGTTGTTGGTGACTATAGACTCATGGGACTGTTGTTGATGACCATAGATTCATGGTGACTCTTGTTGATGAATATAGATTGATGGGGACTGTTGTTGATGACCATAGATTCATGGGACTGGTGTTGATGACTATAGATTAATGGGACTGTTGTTGATGACTATAGATTAATGGGACTGTTGTTGATGACTATAGATTGATGGGGACTGTTGTTGATGACTATAGATTCGTGCAACTGTTGTTGATGACTATAGATTAATGGGGGGGGGGGGGGGCTGTTGATGATGACTATAGATTCGTGGGACTGTTGTTGGTGACTATACATGCATGGGACTGTTGTTGATGACTACACATTCATATCAGACACCACTGAACACCATTGAACTGATTCAGCAATGGTGATATATCTCCTTCAGTGGGTGACGTGGACCAGCTACCACTTGCAATGTCAAAATAATACTGAGGTGAAGCTGTCGCGGCTGGGGTGGGGCGTGGGGGGGTGTAACCGAGGTATGAAGAAAACACTAGAAGGGCGCAGATCATGAGACGTTAAAATATTCATATACTAAGAGAGGTAGAGAGGACTGAGTTGACTTATGCGCTGTTGCGTAACAATAACAATAACAACAATAACAATAATTTAATATCAGTCTTTGCAGGCCACCCGGCCCATAATGACAAGGGGAATTGCAATGATCATCATCTAGTTATAGGTGAACCTTTCATACACAAAGGAAAGAAAAGACACTGCAGCATCTTTTACCACATCAACATCTTACTTTTAGGCATTCATCAATATAAAGCACAGTTTTTCAAAGCAAGCTTACCTTTAAGATTTTGACGAAGTAATTGTACTTTCAGAGTGCTGGGAAAACGATAATGATATAGAGGCAGAAATTTCTTTCTCAGAGAAGAGTACTTACAGCACACAAAAAGAAAATGCACCAAGTCTTCAATCTGGTCACCATCACATTGTTTACAGTATGGGTCAACTCTTAATTGTCCAAAACGAGGGATACCTTTCAGGAGCAAGCGATTACACCTCAGTAAACAGATTGCACGTCTGTGTGCCACATGGTCCAGACTTATGATGTAATTTGCCCTTATAATTTCTGGATGGTATAAACAGTAACCCTCCTCTGAAGAGACGAGTCGTGCCAATTTTGATATGATACAACTTTTAATCTGCTCTTGAACTGTTCTATGAAATACCGAGTATGTCCCGAATGTTTCATACCCCAAACGTAGCCAAAAACCGTACTTGCATAATAATGGCCTGACTTGTGAAGCCCAATTCTTCCGCCCTGACAAACCATGTGCGCGTAACATGCCATAGCATTGCTTTGGGTATCTATCATTAGACAGGTTTACAATCCTGCACCAGCATTTCATAAGTCGGGTCTGTGTGTCGACGAATATTGGAAGCCTTCCACATTCTCCCAGTGCTACACTTTTTTTTGCATCTCTTCCGACCCCCAGTATCATTTTGCATATTTTTACTTGTACCTTTCAATGGCATCGTATTTTTCAAATCCCCAGAGTTCAGAACCATACAAAAGAATGGGCTTAACTTTTGTATCGAAAATTTTAAATACCATATCAACTGGTAGCATTTGTAATTTAAAGTATAGCTTTGTTTATCCCTGCGACGGCTCTTAAAGCTTTACCGGAAAGAGCATCCACACGTTTAGTCCATTTGAGGGAGACTGAAAAGATGACCCCAAGATAATTATAAGAGGGCTCGACTTTTAACTCGTTACCATTAAAGAACCACTTTTCACACTTCTTGATAAAGCCACCATTTTTGAAAACAACAACCTTTGTCTTATCCATATTGACATTCAGACCCCATCTTCTGCAGTATGTTTCCAGACAGTAAGTCTTCTTTTGTGGATCTACTGCAGTGTCAGATACAAGAGCAATGTCATCAGCATACATCAAAAGGAAAATACCCAATCGATTCCCAAAAATATCAATACCGCGAGCGCACTGTGTTGTGTGTGTGTGTGTGTGTGTGTGTGTGTGTGTGTGTGTGTGTGTGTGTGTGTGTGTGTGTGTGTGTACGTGTGTGTAAGTGTGTGTGCGTGTGTTTGTAAGTGTGTGTGTGTGTGTGTGTGTGTGTGTGTGTGTGTGTGTGTGTGTGTGTGTGTGTGTGTGTGTGGTGTGTGTGTGTGTGTTTGTGCTTTGGTATACTGTCACGTAACGCCCTACACACCACGGTGTAGTAGTGTGTTGACATGTGCCTATGTGTTCTCCTGTCATACAGTAATTCACACAGTATGGTTTAATAATATGCTGACACGTATGCTGTGTTGTTGTACAGGGTTTTGTTGTCATGTACTATGTAACACTGAACAATGCAATACTAGGTTTACAGAGTTGCTGTGTTCTGCGGGCATATTGCTGCTCTAATATGCATGGTGTAACACCATGTTGATATGTTTGTTGTGTATGTGATATGTTCTGCTGTCATGCAATGCTCTAAAAAAGCAAAGTGTAGCACCAATTTCAAACGTGTGCTGTGTTCTGTGTACTGTGTTCTTTTGCCATGTACTCTTTAACATAGTGCGGTGATGCACTTGCTTGACATGTCTTCTGTACTGTCATTTGGTACTCCCCAGGGCTCAGTACAG